>JAPEUT010000190.1:0-53372 GCA_027946375.1 Neodidymelliopsis sp. IMI 364377
CCCGCCGCCGCATACGGCACTCCACCCGTGATATTCAAATTCAACATGCTACTCTCCCTCCCGCCCACCCACGCCGCCCACGGCATCGTCAGATTGCCCAGTCCCTGCGCAGCCGCCGGTTTGGCCCCCTGCACCATGCCGCCCCAAATGCGCCTAAACACGTCTGTGAACCCAGGCGGCTGATTAGGCCCCGCGGGCCCAAAATACGCAGATACATCCTCCCCATGCAGCGCCGCAGGGACCGAGTACTGGTAATGATGGGCGGTGCGATTCCGGGTTGTGTAAGCGGTGCTGAGCCAGTAAGAAGGGCAAACGAAGGTAGCTTCCGCGTAGAGATTGTTTGCGCGCTGTTGGGGGCCTGCGGCGAGTTGCGACACATCCAGAGCTGTGGGGGCGGAGAGGCCGGTTGTGGCGAAGCGGGGATCAGAGGGGGACGAGGTGGATGGGTAGGCAGAGAGGAGGGTGGAGAGGTCTGAGGGGGTGAGGAGGGGGAAGGCGCCTTGGAGCCAGGTTTCTAGTGACGCGGTGCTGGTTATGTTGGAGGGGACGAAGAGGGGTCCTTCGTTTGCGTTGTTGCCTACGAGTATGTGTTGGCCGTTTACGCGCGAGGTGGAGAGGGAGACGCTGGGGAGGGTGGTGATGAAGTTGTCTTCTGTCACGGGTACGAAAGCCCAGTTGCCGAAGAAACTGGCCGTGTTGACGGCCGTGTTGGCGGCTTGTAAGGTTGTCGTGTTGGCTGCGCGGAGACAGGTAAGGAAATCCGTTGCGTTTGCGCATCCGGCTGCAGAAACGAAGCTATCGTATTTTTGCGTGGGGATCGAGGCGTTGAAATCATACTGGGGCGGGAGATAGGGCGACGCGGCAATGATCTAGCAGCCCCGATCACATCAGTGAACCAGTCAAAGAGACAACGAAGAGAAAAGGTACTCACACCACTAAACAACGAAGTCCCCAACGTCCCATTCTTCGCAATCCCAAGCAACATGACCGCACCAGCCCCAGCACTCTCCCCTGAAATCGTCACTCTCGCCACATCACCCCCAAACTTCCCAACATGCTCCTGCACCCACTGCAGCGCAAACGCCATATCCAGTATCCCCGCATTAGCAACACCATGCTGTCCCACCTCATTTGAAGAGAGGAAGCCAAAAGCCCCAAGCTTCCCTGCACATCAGCTTCGACGCTTCAAATTCAAAACACGGTAAAGACTTACCCGGTATTGAATAGCCACAGCCACGAAACCGTTCGCATTCGCATTAATAATAGCACTCATATCCTGCCGTCCATTGCCCGCTCCATACCCCCCGCCATGGATCCACACCAGCACGGGGAGCAAGCTGCCTGCCTCGACATTGTCGGGCGCGTACACGTTGAGGAAGAGACAGTCTTCGCTGCTGGGAGAAGGGAGCGCGGGTGCAAAACCACCTGGATTGGCTTGCAGACATTGTGGGGCGAATGCGGTGGCGTTTACGGTGGTGTTGCGGGAGGCGGTGGGGGCGCTTGGGGGCTGCCACCGGAGAGGTCCTGTGGGAGGTGCGGCGTAACGGATGCTGTAGGGGAAGTGTGAGCAGGTTTGTCTTGGTTGGGGAACTGGGTTGGGAGGTCATGTACCCTTTCCAGACGTTAAGTTGGGTGGTGGAGTTGTGGGCGCCTTGGTAGATGCCGTAGCCTAGGTCGATTGCTAGGTTGTTCACGTTGGATAGAGGTGCTGCTAGTGCGTTCTGTGCACTGAAGATGCAGGATACTGCAGCCGTAAAGAGCTGCCACATTGGAGCCATGCTGAAGGACGTGGGATTGCCAGTTGAGTGCGACCGCGTACATGTTTATAGCCTACATTGGTTTCGTGGGGATCCGCAACATGCAATGATCATCACAGTCCGTCATGGTAAGCTAGGTTGACCAACTTGGCGCATTGATTGGGTTTTCGGTTTGCAGGTACCGTTAGTACGTTGCTGTACAGCAGTGGTTGATGCTTAGTCTGCGGATGTCGGCCATCGTTATACCCGTGCGTATGCGTAGACGGTACTCAGGAACGGAAGTCTGGCTCGCATGGTGCGCTTCCTTTTGTCCAGCTCCATAGCTTTACTACTCTCTGTACATGTTGACAGACACTTCCTTGTCCATCAAATTCAAGGCGTTCGCAAAGCCCATGAAGGATTAGGATTGACCATCAGCCTTGCTTTGTGATGGAAACTGCAAAACTGCCGAGCGGCATGGAGGCTGGGGTACGTAAGGTCTGTGATCGTTAGGCTAAGAGGAGGTTGGCGGCGGGATCTTCGGTACATCTACTACGGCCGACTAACCGGCTAATCTACCGCAGGTTCGTTGATGAAATCATTGGTGTTCACGAACATGTGCTGTGATACGTCATGAAACGGCCCGTACATGTTAATCTTCCTAGCATCGCGCGGCGCATGCTAGGGCGAGAACGAGAGCGAACAATACGAGGAGAAAGTGCAGAGTGTTGTTCAATTTTGTAGAATTTCCAGTCTATCGGTATGTCGTAGTACTATTGCGCATTCCCTTGCGCTAGAAACTCCACTGCCGTGACTTGCTGATGAGCGCCATTTTCATTTGACATGCTGGTGTCCTCAATATGCTGTTCGAAATGCTTGGTAACGTAGATGTTCCTCGCGTGCTCGCTCTCGGAGGGCGTCGATACGACGGATTGCGCATGGCTAGCACTAGACTCGCTGGCCAGCTTGACTTCATCATCCCCAGATCTCCACATGCCCTTGCTGCCAATCTTGTGTAGTCTGTGGTTGTTGCCGCTCGCCGCTGTCGAGCTTCGCCCCCTGCTGCTGTATCGAGTGCCGAAGACAGGCACAACGCGCACGACCAATGGCTTGAGTGCAGGTAGAGACGCACATACGATTGCAAGATTGGCCTCGATGGCACTCCAATATGCTGTCGGTGCGCTATAGTAGGTTGTATCGTCTTGGTGTCGGGCGAAAACGGTGAGGGCGTACAGTCGTATTACCGACACGATGCAAACAAACCAGCCTATAGTCAGAATCCCAAGGAGTGCTATTTTCTGGCGCTTTGGGATTTGCAAGCCCCAGAGACCAGGAACTGGGATGATGGCGACTAGAAGGTCTGTAACGATATTCACAGAAGCATTGGTGTACCATAACCTACCAATATCGTTAGCGTTGAATCTGGAGAACAGAATCACACCAGCGTCCACCTCGTGCTCTGCATGATCCAGACAAGGGAACACTTACGCCATACGATTGACACACTTAGCAGTGCTCTGCTCCGTGATCTGCCAGTACGCGTCTACTGGAACGCAGGAGAAGATCGAAGTGAACAACAACGCAACTCCCCACGCACTGACAAGAGCCAGGGCAACATAGACAGGTATACGCATCTCGCGCAATGTAAAGATGCGGTGGTATTGTAGCAGGATTGATATCTTGGTGATGGTGAGACTGACATTGTAGAAAATGATGCTCAAGTAAAGATACTTGTCACTGTCAGTGCGAGTCTGAAAGCCCATGTGTGTGACTTACTTTGAGGATCTCGGACACCCCTTCAGGATAAGATACAAACATGGCATGCTTTCCATTGCCAGCCTGTACCTCTTGAGGCTGTTAGTAATGGGTGGATGAAGATTTGTTTCATGTAGACGCACGAAGTACTTGACAAACTGCTGTGCCTATCGAAGAGATCTGCAAGGACGCGTTGGTATTTGTTGTCGAGGTTGCTGGAGCAGTTGACCTACCATTGACGCCACAATCGTCCAGTCTTCCCACCCAGTCTTGTGATACGTGAGCCGTGTAGTTAACCGAAGACATACCGACACGAACGATATGACGGTGAACGCAATCACAATGCGTTGACACAACGGGCCCTGATCCTCTGCAGCTAGCCTCATCCTCTCCTCGGGCGTGAGATGATCCATAGCGAGCTAATCAGGGCGCGAGGTTCGAGCAGTGTTTAGCAGTTGTGAGGAATGCGTGGAGATTCAAAAGTCCGCGGAGCGTTGCTTTGTAGACACTTTCTCAGGCCCTAGTGGAAGAAAGGTCTTGAAATGGGATGCGGCGAGGGTCTCATCAACGGGCAGCCGTACAGGCAATGTAGAATGAGGCACCCCTGCAAGTCGGTGGATCTTGTACGAAGACGCAAGTTGTGCAGGGGCACGCTTGCGAGTATTCGGGGGGGAAGAGCGCCCAACGGAAGACACGACAGGGACATGCGCCGCAAACGGAAGGGAACCAATGAGCACAAAGACTATCCCGGTTCTTGAGCGAACACGAGCGAGTTGTGACAGAATGGTACGAGAAGATCAGAGCAGCTTGCTGGAAGTAGTTTTTCGAGTATTATGCAGCTCGAGAGGGAGACCAGGTATCATGTAGGTAGGGGAACTCGATAGCGTGGCGCCCCAAATGCCTGCATTCGATTGTCGGTTATCGAGTCCCCCCCGGTTGTACTGGGTCCGTGTCCAGAAGAGGATTCCCGCTAAGACTTTTGCAAGACATGGAGTTTGATGTAAGGTACCCTTTTTGTCTAGACTCGGTGAACCAGTGGTACAGAGTGAGCCACCCACGCATCTGAAGTTTGGCTCTGGATCACGTTGCGGGTTGCCATGTCGCGTTCTGGACAGCAGAGCTGCTTTCGCTTTGAGGCATTTCAGTAGCCCCGTAGGCACCACATCATTACCGGTTCTTTTGGTGGTGGGCTTAAACTCTATCTTTCCCTGTCGTGGCATTTATCGCCTAGCGGCCTACCCTGACAGCACTGTGGCTTCGAAAGTGTTTGCTGCTATCATTTTGCGAGTTCTGAGTCGCGAGCATCCCGGATACTGGATCCTCCACCGGCTGAAGACCATTGCTGTCCTTTGTCTGCGTCATCAAGTCGTCGCAAACCAAGTCACACCAGCAGCGCTCAGCAACGTCTGCCACGTCATCAGATTTCACAGCTGTGTCCTGTTGAGCTTGCTGCTGGATCAGTGCGGCTGAACTTCGCTTTCAGATCGCCCCTGTATCGCAAGCTGAAGAGCAAGGGTTGTGTGTGCTTCGGCTGAGGAATTGTAAGGCACATGCAGGGAGTCTGCGCGTCTGGGGAAGCGGGTGGGGAAGGATCCATAGACGGGCTCGGCCCGAAAGCTCGCACGCCACAGATCCTGGGATGCAAGCCTCTTATTACTCCGAATTCTGCTCCTGGCTTTCGTACGAGCTTGTTTGTGGTTCCTGCAGACCGACACGTGCATGTAAATGTATCTGACAGAGGTTCGCAAAAGTAATTTAGAAGTGACATGTTTGCTACCTTTGCATATACTGCATCCTCCGAGATTGCGATGTTGAACAGAGTAGTGATGATTCATCGCAGCCCATGACTCGCCAGTTCGCGTTGAAAGAGGCGTGCACTTGCTGTCCCGCAACCATCTTATGATTGTGAATGAAAGAGACGAGGGTCAAGTCAGACATCTAGCGTTCTGACTGAAATGTATCAGACTTCTATCTCACACACTGCATGGGGAAGGAGCGATATGTAGAAGACGATCTTTTCATCAGATGCCAACATGGGCAAAAGGCCGTGAATGAAAGATACCTGGGCCGTAGGGAAAATATGCACGTCTTAGCCCGCCTAGTAGATGCGCCGACAAATGCGTGAGATCATCAAACATTGAAGCGTGAAAAGGAGAGCATTAGAGACATTAGGGATGCCACCGCCAGCTCCGAAGAAAGAGAAGAAAAGCCCCACCACCACCAAACATAGGAGCCAAAGTCTAGTAATACACCCATCGAAACATCATCACCACCTTGCGACCATACTCACTCCGGCAAGAACCACCCCTAGTTGAGCTGCGGATTCGTTGTCGCCCTTCTCAATTTGTACAAGGGCAGGTAGTCAAAGTCGTCTTTCTCAGGCTTGTACCTCCATGCCTTGAATTCCACGCCGTACGGCTTCGGCTCCAACTGATACAGCATGCCCAGTGGACAATCCAAGTCCGCAACGTCTTCTCTGTTCAGGCCCTGGAAGTATGCTAACAGCACTCTAGCTACGCTGCGATGTGTGATCAGAAGACAGTGGTCTGTCATGCGCTCCAGCTCTACGATGACAGGGCGGATGCGGTTGATTACGTCCAGGTAACCCTCACCACCGGGGCCAGGGTAGCGGTATGCCAGTTTGTCACGACGGCGGCGCAGATATTCGTCGGCGTGCTTGGTGCGGATCTCGTCGTAAGTCAGGCCTTCCATGATGCCCGCGTTGAGCTCGTCGAGCATGCGCATCTGCTTGACCTCGAAGTCATCGTCACAGAAGTATTGGCCAGACTGCACGCTTCTCTTCAACATGGACGTCCAGACGCAGAAGTTATTGTGCTCAAAGTCGGAGGAAAAGTATGGGTTAGGTGGTGTGTGGTCGCCGGGGACAGGTGGGAAGTGTGTATTCGCCATTTTGTCAGCTTGGCGAATGGCCCATTCTGTGCGTTGCTTGTCTATGAAGCGAGTCATTGCTTTTGCGTACTTGCGCCCATCCTCAGAGAGGTCCGAGTCACCGCCAATCTTGCCGGCAACGTTGTCGAGAGACTCGCCATGTCGAGTGATCCAGATCATGCGCGGTGCAAGGTTGAAGTTGAGGAGGTAGTAGACTGCTTGGCCGGCTAGGAAGCCCTTGATTTGATGCGAGATCATCTTGCGGCCGACGTCAACCATCTTGACGTACGGCATGTTGTTCTCCTCCTCATAATCGCCAATAGGAACATAGTTCTTCTCGTAGATAGCAACGCGCTTCTTGAAGTCCTCCAACGCTGCATACGGGTCTTTGTCTTGGTAGTCAGGTCCAGAGAGCTTCAGACGCATATTTGATTCGAGGAGGCTCTTGTCTTTGCACTCGCTTTCAACAAAAAGCACGTTCAGCTCAGGGCCAGCCCGCGCTCGAATCTTCTCCATGATCTGCTTTCGTCGTCCAAGGGTACTGTTTGTCGCGTCGAAAATGCCGACCGAGCCATTGCCATCGAGAATGTAGTCCAGAAGCTCATCCAGGGTTTCCATGGCGCACTGCTCGCGGATGTGGGCAGCCTTTTCGTTGTTTGGGTCGAAGAAGCTCGCAGATTGGTCCATGCTCTCGTCGTCATCTTGTTGCTGTTCTCCGTTTGTCCCATTCTCTTGGTTGTCTGGTGTGAGCGCCTTTGGGCCAGGCGAGGTTACTTCAACACGGGGCACGTCTACCTCTTCGACAGCGGTGGAGTTGTCCGGGTCTCGAAGTGGGTCCGTGAGGTTCAGTGGGGCCATGCCTCCCTTGTCCGCAGCAGCCGACTCGCCGTTGATGAGAATTTTAGCAGCGATTTGTGGGAGGGTGTCCTTGTGTTGCTCTAGCGCATTTCTGACCCCAGAGGGAACCCTCTCCAGGCTCTGCTGCGACAGGCGGAAGCCGTGCCCACTTGCAGCGACACGGCGCTTCTCTCCCACATTGAAAATTTTCGTGTCGTGCTGCAGCCAGTTGAGGTACCGTGTCATCTTCTTGGTGATGTACGACTTGCCGCGCGCGGGCAGACCGACCATGATGATGACAAGCTTGGAGCCAACATCGCGCTGCGCAATCTTGCCGTCGGGCGATACTTTGGACTTGGTCAGACCGGGGATATCGAGGGTGGTTGGGCGGATACGGGGCGTCGAAGCAGCGCTGCTGTTCCTCGTCAGAGCCCTGGGTCTGTTAGTACGCAGAGCCTCAGCAGATTGAGTATCTGGGACGGACCCTTTCGGGCTGCCTGGCTGCGACGGCGCTGGGGTGTCGCTCAGCGCAACGCCGACGCCATCCTTGACAGTGGCATGGCTGTGGTGGTGGGTGCCGCCGACAGAGGCCGGTGGGGGCTTGAGCTCTCCGCGCTGGGCGGCGAGGTCCTTGATGGCCTGCACGCTCTTGGGGGGCCCTGCCGAGGGGATGGTGGGCTGGGCGGGCTGCGAGCGCGGGGTTACGCCGTTGCTGGTGGGATTCGAGGGCTGCGCGTGTTCCTGGGTCTGGTTGAGGCTGCTCATGAGAACGTTTCGGGCGTAGATGGAGTGCTGGCTGGTGCGGCGGGTTGAGGTTGCGGGATTGCTGGAGGCTGAAGAGCGTCTGCGTTGAGGATGATGTAGCTGTGTTCCTGATACGGTGACTCTCGGCGGTGTTATTGCGGCCATCGGACTTCCAAAAGAGGAAATGCCGCCGCTCATCACCCAGCAAACTGGGCCAGTCCACAAGTATGACGGGTGCGGGCGCAAGAAGGTTTGCGCGCAAGGTCGCGTGTGAAAAGTAGGTAGGGAAAGAGTATCAAGTACCTGGAGCAGGAGCGCGGGGAGTTACTCGGCTGGTCAGGCTGGTCAGGCTCGTTTTTTTGTACAAAGGGACCCTGGGAAAAACAGAAACGGGAACGAACAGTCATCGGCGTTGGTGACGGAGTTGGCGAACTATCCACTGAACAACGGCCGCCGCCAGAAACTAGTCGATAGCGGATGCCGAACCTTCAAAAACCAGAGCGTGGGCAGGTCTTGCGATTGCGACACTGCATGCTGTCTTAAATCTTATCAAGCAAAGATAAAGAAGTGAGCAGGTGCCCGTACAGGCTGATGTCTGCTTGGAGAGTTACATGCCAGGCCGCCTGGCTCAGCCTGCTGCTCGAAGCGGACCGGCTCCGAGACCAATCGATCAGACACGCGCTCGAGACGACCAATCCATCTATATGTGCTGCGATGGTGCTATCGAGCGTCCGGTGCCCAGCGCTATCCGTATCTGGCGCCATCCCATATCGTTACGACCGGTAGTCAGACTGCAATCACTGCTGCATGCCTGCATTCTGGGACGCGAGCTGTAGGGAGCTTCACTGGTGCGTCGGAGCCTTGGCGCTCAGTGTGTGTTGACGGGACAGTGAGCCGTTCTCCGGGTGATCATTACGTTGCGTCGTGGTAAGTAGCTGAGGCTCGATCACGAGACCTCGCGAGTCTGATGCATGTCGGCTGATCAGGTTTCGAGCCGCAATGTGAGCACCAACAAGCAGATGTACGCCGAGATGCTCAGCGCTGTCAGGACGCTCACCACGTTTCCACTCGTTCTGAACTTCTTTCTATGGAGCCCGTCCTCGCCCACCTCGGAAAAGAATTGTTTGTTGCCTGCCATGAGTCAGCGACGCGTGCCTTGCTGTGACTTTCTCTCCTACGCACCTTGCTGTCGTCTGAACAAGCTGATGAACAGGATGCCTGCACCGTACACAGCGAACAGCGCGCCGACAGAATAGAATTCGGCTGTGAAGATCTTGAGCACGATGAGTGCGAACGAGAATTGTCCAATAGCGGTGCGAATGTACGCTCCCTCGAACGTTCGCTGTGCAGCGCGAATCTCCACCATTTCAGCAGGCGTGAGAATCACAGAGCGTGCGCGGTGAAGACGCAGATGATACTGGTCAGCAGCATGGCGGCCTTCAAGCATGGTGATTGATGTCGAGTGTTTGGCTTGACGACTGAAGCGTCGAGTATGGACAGCTATGGAGTAGGAAACAGATAGAACTGTCCTATGTAGTCAAGAGATCAGTCTAGCAGGTGATGTGCATGTGAACCTCGAGTAGTTTCGGAGCGTTTAGCGCCGAGGTTCGGATTCGCGACATGACGCTCCGCCTGCATACACTCTCTCTGGGTACGTTCAAGATATCCTAGAGTCTATCACGTGTGCGAGATGGTCGCAAGAGGGTCACTACGGTTATATGGTGATATGGAATCATAACTGCCACGTCTGTGCCATGGTCATAGTCCTAGAGCTGTGTTGTTGGGCCCAAGCTCCTTTGCCAGGATGCACCTTCCCCCTCCCCTCCTCCCTCCCACAACCTGAGCAAGGAGTCGACCGCTTGTCAGACTGGCTAGACAATAGTGACACGCGGCAGACACATTGGCCTTAGAAACTTTGCGAGCGATACATGAGACGCTTTGCGCAGCTGTTTGCTTCCAAGCGTTCGATCGCCCATTTGCGGACCTCCAGTTTGTATGTAGAGCTGCCAATGTCGCCGCCAACAATACTGACCGTGACAGGCAGTCATTCCATACCAACACGTATACGACTAGCAACTCTCTGAAGCCTTTCACACCAAATACAGTCACTCGTCTGCTACGACCACATCGCCAATTCTGCACGTACACAAATCCGGTGTACGAAATCTCGTTCAACGAATTCCTCAGTGACGGAGACGACGGCATGGGCGACGCCAAGTCCGTAACTTCGGCCACCTCGAGCGGCAAGCGAAAGAGAACTGCTGGGCCTGCATTCTACGCTGTAAGGGTCGGGCGCACACCGGGCGTATACTACAGCTGGCGGGATTGCGAGGCGGAGATCAGAGGCGTCAAGGCTGAGTGTGAGCTATCCGTTATCGCAGTCTGAGCATCGATCTGACTGGCGTGTAGACAAGAAGTGTGATACTCTCACCGACGCCGAAGCGTTCCTCAAAGGCACGAGCAGGCCTTCGTCCAAGCCTGGGAAGACGAAATTCTACGGCGTCGCTATTGGACACGTCCCTGGTGTATATACAGACTGGCCTTCGACACAAGCACAGATCAAGGGCTGCAGTGGTGGACTTCAGCAAAGCTTCGCGACGCGGGAAGAAGCTCAAGCCTTTGTGAACGAGCACAGGCGCGACCACAGCGTACCCATCAGCTTGCGCGGCGATCTGTCTGAAGCCTCTTCTGCCGTTGGCCAAGGCTGCAAAGTTAGCGAGAATATCCCGAAGAAGCAGAAGAAGAATAGCGGGCTAGCGACGGCGGTTGTCTCCAACGGCAATGTCACATACGAGCCTGGAATGGGTCCATTGCCGGAAGGGGCTGAAGACGGCTTTGACCGTACGCTGAAAATGGATCTTGAGACTGGTGCTATCAGACACAAGACTGCCGCTGAGCTCGGCGCCACAAAAAGCCAACCAACTGGCGAATTCACGGGTCAGATCGTAGTTTACACTGATGGCAGCTCCCTCGGTAACGGTCAAATCGGGGCGGTCGCTGGTGTTGGTGTCTACTTTGGTCCAAATGATAAGAGGTAAGGGAACGTCCATTCTATCCTTTAGGTCTAACTAACATTGTAAGTAGAAACGTGTCCGAGCCATTACGAGGGTCAAAACAAACCAATCAGCGTGCCGAGCTGACAGCTGTCGCGCGAGCATTAGACCATGTACCCATCGATCGAGACGTCTTGATTTGCACCGACTCATACTATACAATACGATGCATCACGGAGTGGTCGCCGAAGTGGCTAAGGAATGGCTGGAAAAACTCGACAGGAAAGGATATCGAAAACAGAGATCTCGTTGAGCCCATCGTCTCCAGAGTTTGTGAACGGGAGGCTTGCAAGGCGAAAACAAAATTTCAATGGATCAAGGGGCACGCCAACGACCCAGGTAATGTCGCAGCCGATCAGCTGGCCGTAAATGGCTCAAGGACCAGCACACCCGAACTGAGAGGCCAGATCGAGTTTTCAACCACGTTGATGAGCCCAATCAAGTCGAGGGACGAGTGGGAACAAGTTAAACAGCAGGAGCGGGAAGAGAAAGAGGATGACGAGCTCTTCGATAGCGTGCCCACTGAGCAGTCGATGACAGAGGCTTCACCGCATTTTACGACTGCAAATCCAGCACCTGAGTAAAGAAAGTCTCACAAGTCCGAGTCGGCTACTTCAGAAACATGTCCAAAGGAATCATTGACACGAACAGTGTCTCGTCGAACTACAGAGCTGAAGATGTGGATTTGAACGGTTCCTTGGTTCAGAACCACCGTGGAAGCTGTTTAAAGGCTGCGACATATTGAAGCTCATCTCCAGCAACGCAAAATCATCACCGCTCGCGAAGGGACTGGGATATCCCTCAAAACTTTGCAACACCCAAAATAGTCGCTCTTCCTCTCCGTCAAGCATGGACGTACCTCATGTCTTCCCAATCCATCTCCACGCCTTGCAAGACCGTCTGCACGCCTTCCGAATCCATCGCCGCGCCTATCAAACCGGTCTCCACACTGCTGACTTACTTGCGCGCAATCCGAGAAAACAGAGTAAATCCAGCAGCCTCATCGCTTACATCACTCTTCACATGACTGCATGCATCGCCTTCGTCTTCCTTATCGTCTCACTCGGCGAATTTATTACTTTCGACCAAAGCCAATGGAGTCTTCGGTTGAGAATGTTGGGCATAATACAATCGTCGCTCTGGCTTGAGCGTTTTGGACCCCGGACGAATATCGTTATTATCTTAATGACGATGGCGGCAGTGTTTGTGAAAGCTTCGGACACTTGAGATGAGATTGTTGTTGCCAGTGGTGACCACTAGGTTTACTGTTGGACCAAAGCAATACCGACACCGTGTGGAAAATTGCAAACCAGTATGTCTTCACAATATTCTGGAGACTCGAAAACTTTCATGGTCAAAGAGAGGCAGGAGGTCTAACTCTAGGGTCTTTACTGTAGTCTTTAAACGAGCACCAATTTCAGTGTACAATACAATTGCACCAACCATCACACATCAAATTGCTTCACACAAAAAAACACTGTGTGTTTGAATATGTGGAGAACAGGCATATTGCGAGATCTGACCCCTGCATGTCGTTACCCCAGACTTTGCAACGTCAATACCTCATACAGACGGACCGAGGCAGACGAAGATCCCAATTAGGAAATTTGTCCTGCGTTAGATTGAACCCAGTCACCCGGTCTCCACAACGGCGTGAAAGTGACTGACAGCAAAAAGCTCTACATTCAGAGTTCGTCCGGGTTATAAATGAGCTTATTGCGCCTGTGCCTGGCTAGTGTTGGTTCCAAGTGGTCGGAGAGAGACGGATACGTGTACCCAGTGGGCGTGACGGGCTTGTTCGGAAGGGGATCTGGTGAGTTAGAGACAGGAGGCTGGAAGAGGTAGGAAGGTCCGTTGTGAGGTTGCTGGTATACTATGGGCTCGGTAGCTTGGGGCTCGGAGTAGTAGTGTCTTTGAGACTAGGTCTATGTAGTTAGGAAGCAATAAAGACCTGACAATATAACACGGTAACCTGTACAGTATTCGAAGACGCAACTCTGCTCCTCCTTTTCCGCCAGACATCTCAAACAACACATCCCTATTATATAGTTCCTACTACAAACACCATGAAAGTTACTCTCCTCACCTCCTTAGCTCTGGTAGCCCTCACCGCCGCCTCCCCCCTCGAATCCCTCACCAAACGCTCCGTAACCTGTCTCAGAATCGGAGCCACCGCAACCGCAACATGGACCAATAGCGCGGGGCAAACATGTCGCTGGACTGGCGTGGTTGGGAGTAATTTCGGAACCAACAGCGTTACGGGTGGAGAGTAAGTCCTTATTCCCTTCAACCTACTGACATCTTAGGTTGGGGTAAAAGGTTGAAAAGCTAACATTTATGTGTAGTTACTCTTGCAACGGCCGTTGCGGCGCAGGATGCTCTGGTACTGCGATTGGTAATGCGTATACCCAAGATTGTTTTTCCCATGATGTTTGCTCGTGGTTTAACAATGCGAGTGGGGGTGCTAGGTTTGTTTCCCTGTACCAAGCTATGCTTGTCTTTTGACTTGGGTGACTAATAAAAGATGGGTTTTTAGTGATGCAAACTGTGGTGCGGCGTATAACTCTGCAGTCGATGATACGCTATTGGGCGCTGCGAATGGGTGTGGGCAAACGAACCCGAGTAACTCGGCGGCGAGGCCTGCGGGGAGTCCGACGTGCTCGTAGTTGGGTAGCGAGAGGTGGATTGTGTGGGTTGTGGGGGAAGATTTGGTTGGAGACGGGTGAGTGAGTGTATCTGGTTGGTGATGTGGTAGTTGTGTGGAGTACCGAATGCATATCGTCTACCAGCTTGACAACCAGCACTATTCAGTGACTTTGATGAAAGTTTCTTGTATCCACGACTCGTACAGCCGAGTTCATATTATAGGTACTTTCGACAGTATTAAATCGAGTTGTCGTGATTTGAGGCAGTCCACTCTTATTGTGGCGGTTTTGTGGTTCGTCTTGTCTCTCATCCATGGTTGCGGATCGACCCTATCGGATTTTTAGAGACGCTGAACTACGGATCAAATGTGGCCGCTCACAAAAGAGCAGAAACTTCTGCTCTTTTAGTTGTATACTCACCTTTCTTCTCAAGTCCTCTTAGGAACACTCTGCATATTCTGCCCCATAGCCAAGATGGAGTTGACGTTGCTGTCGATGACTTCGCTCATCGTCGCCATGATATCGTCGACTGGAGTCAGCGGCATAATCATCAGTGGCACTCGAACTACAAACTGGCCGTCTATCGGCAGCCAACTGGTCATCAGTGGCACTCGCACTACAAACCTGCTGTCTGTGCCGACCTTGCAAATGGAAGCCGCTCGCATCAAACCGCAAGGTCCCTACTTAGTCTCTCCTTCCTCATGGACCTCCATGGACACAAATGTGCTTCTAGTCGAGACGCAGAAAGCCGCTGCCAAAGTCTCCCCAAGTCTGGTTCCAACAATTTCACATCACTTGTTGACTCCTCGACATGGCTTTTCTACTCCAGATCCGACGCCTGATGTATTTTCTTCGGACGAAGATCGACCCTTCACACTTCAACACGGCCCTGTGGCTACCTCCGCACGTGGGTTTTCATCGAGTGCGCGGCGAGAGTATATCGATCGGGACGTACAGTCGACGCCAACATCCTTTGCAACTGTAGTGGTCTTTCCGTAAGTGTGCACCCCTCCTCACCGACAGGAGTTGGATCTGTCACAAGGCTGTGCGATTTTATCGTTTCGTGCTGACTTTGGTAGGACCTTTGCAGCAGAGGAGGAAATCATCCCAAAAGTTGAAACCGATGCGAGAGGTACATCTACTCCAGGCTTGAGACATCAGTCTTGGCAATGGATCAAAAGTTGGGTCAAACGATCCGAGGAACATGGCGATGGAGAAGAACACGATACTTATCTTGTCGACACGATTCCTTTTGTCAACAGGGACCATGTTCATAACTCTGGTACCGTCTTCACCAACATCGAGTCAGAGGACACTGTCGAGCTTTCCTCTGGACCATTCAAATATCTCATCACAGACTGCCACCCAAATAAAGACGATTACATCTACTTTACTGTCGTTTCCCCGGACGGTTCGCTCGCTCGAGATTTTGAGGGCAATAAGGCGCTCTACTTCATTAAGACAGGATGGACCCTTAGCTACCCTGGCTCTTTGCGTAAGGCAATATTCAACGACCCCAAAGAATTACCTGGCTGTCCAAGTGGTCATTGCATCAGCAAAACGATCCCCGGCAGCAATCTCCGCCTAGAGTATGTCAAGGATCCAGATCGTTTTAGAGCTGGTTGGCAATCCGGCCACTGTGGGTACATGGACGACGAGTTGAAGATAGTAAAGATGTGGGTTGGACTCGGCAAGTTCGGATATCTCTTCGCAGGTGCGCGGCCGCATCGCCTTGTTGTTTCCTTTGTGGTGCAGCAGATGCTGAAAACATACCCGAAACTTGAAATCAGCCTCATCTGCGTGCTACCGATCGGTCTGGTTCCAGCATGCTTTCTACTCTATCTTGTCTTGCTAGTCATGAGAAAAATCTGGACAATCTTGTGCCTTTTTGTTAGGGCTAGCTTGATCGGAGTAAAGAAGTGCGCGGCAAAGATCCGACTTCCTCAGTGCTTCGGATCTGGAGGATCGAGCAAGCCAAACGGACTCTCGCAAGTCGATGAATTCGCAGACGACTATCCACTCAGACCGTTGAGAAGTTCGGCAGATACGACGACGCCTCCTCCTTCGTACAGAACAAGAGAGCCCACTCGTGTCTTTACAGAGGCTGAGCTTCAGCTTAATCGTTCGGACAGATTCTGATCCACGAGGATATCGGATCAACTGGATGGGGCACAGCTGAGATGTCTCGATCGTCAGTCAACATATTGAGTTTGAGAATGGAGTATTCGGAGATATATAAAAACTTTGTTGAACTTGCCTGAATTTTCTGGTACAAATATCGATGGAACGATTCAGCAGTCTATCAGTCGTGTAAACCACAGGTTTGCTGGGACGAGAAAACTTAGAAAAGGAGATGTTTGTAGCACGAAGACGCAATATCAGAAGCATGAGCCGTAACCGGTAAAAGTCGCGTCATTACCCACCCCACATGGCACTCTTGGCGTGAGGCCATCACCGCTTGCACTCTCACTTTACCATCAAGTGTCCTCCACTTATCGTCGCATCACAGGATCTATCTATTGCAGTGTTTCAATGTTAAAGACTGCCCGCAGCAGTATACTTGTCAGAGTTTTGGCATGAAATCAATGCTGTAATGACAGAATCTGAACTCAGGGCACAGGATAGTGAAATGATGAAGAAATTCATCATGCAGCACTGATCCCTAAGATGATGACTGACAAAAAAAGGGTTGCGAACCGAGATCGTCATCAATAGGTGGTATCACGAAGAGTACGTTTTTGGGTAATGTCAAGAAATGCCATGCAATCTCTAGCACTAAAGTAGAAGGTACAATTGGACATCGCTGCAGGTACAACTCGACTATCCCGTCCCGAGAGACAGGCCACCAGAGAACGTTCAGAGATCCTCTGTGCGCAAAGCCTGTATGCGCACGCAATAGCCATGCCATGCTATGACGACAGTCGCTTGCTGAAAGATGTCGTGCTCTACATAAGTATATAAGATCGATTCAAAATGTGACTCCTGGCTCATTCCCCACCTCCCGGCTCTCACATCTCAAGATGAAAGCTTTCGTTGTGCGCTCGCTTTTGGCATCTCTCGCTGCAGGCCTTGTTGCCGCGTCGAGTGGCTCTGTATCCTATGCTGGATACCAGGTCCTTCGTGTAAAGACATTGGGTCATTTGACCGAGGTGCAGGAGAAGCTCTCAACTATCACTTATGAGCAGTGGGAGGATACCGACACTCATATCGACATTGTTGTCTCCCCGGAACAGCTCGAGAAGTTCGCGTCGCTCGGGCTGAACTACCGGACACTGCACAATGACCTTGGAGAGTCAATCGAAAAGGAGGGACAGCAGAAGGCGTACCGTAAACGCGACATCGACGATCTCTCATGGTACGATAGCTACCACCCCTACGCCGACCACGTACAATACTTTGCCGATCTCCATGCAGCCTTCCCGAGCAATTCCAAGTTGGTGTCTTCTGGCCGGTCGTACGAAAACCGCTCGATTCACGGTATCCACCTGTACGGCGATGCTGGTCCAGGCAAACCTGCTGTGCTCTATCACGGTAATGTGCATGCCAGAGAGTGGATTACCTCCCCGACTGTCGAGTACATCACTCTGCAGCTCCTCAACGCCCACAAGAACGCCACGAACGCTACACAATCTATCTTGAACCAGTACGATTTCCACATCTTCCCAATTGTGAACCCGGATGGTTTCGTCTACTCCCAAGAAAAGGATCGACTCTGGCGAAAGACTCGAACACCTCCCCCTCGCAATCAGACTTGCTATGGTATCGACATCAACCGCAACTGGGAGTACGGCTGGGATGCGAACGCGTTGGGTGCATCAACTAATGCCTGCGCGCAAGCCTACAGGGGTCAGAAGCCATCCGACACTGTTGAGAACCAGGGTCTTGATGCCTATGTTCGCAAGCTCCGCGATACTGTGGGTATCAAGCTCTACATTGATTGGCACAGCTATGGACAGTATATTCTGTCTCCCTTTGGTTCGAAAGAAGAGTGGTACGCTCCCGAACTTGGCAAATGGACCAAGACTGCTTCAGTCCTGAGTGAGACGATCCGCGATAGCTCGGACAGACGCACCACTTTCACCTTCGGACCCAGCGGTGCTACACTGTACACGACTACCGGTGCCGCGCCAGACCACTTGTATGCCATCGGTGGAGCTGACTTCTCTTACACTATCGAGCTTCCTGATACCGGTGACTTTGGCTTCGTCTTGCCTGCAGAGCGGATTAGGGGAGTTGCAGAGGAGCAGTGGGCCGGGCAGCAGGTGTTGTATCCTCTTTTGGATGAGGTGTTCTTCGATGGTCTTGGTCCAGCTTGAGCGGTCGCTGCAGCTACTCTTTAGCTGTTCACAATAGAAGAGTTACTCTATTAAATACAGCTACCTAATGGTTAAAAGTACGATGATAGCCTTGCGTGTCAGTGTTCAATGTTATGTTCGTGCGTGTGAAAGAAATCTAGTAAAGACACTGCAGTCACAGGGAGCTATGCCAGGAGTAGCTCATTGAGACCTTGTGGCATATAGAGAGACATGATGCGTCTTGTGGTAATTTGCTCCGTGATAGTTTTGCATCTGATATGATTACGGTCGAGTCCGGCGAGTTCGGCAAAGCTCTGGTACACACTAACATTCCAGCCCCTTATCGACCACGTAGATCCAGACCACAATTTCGAGAACAAGGACAGATCTTGCAGACCTCATTACTGTACTACTAACTTGAGTGGTATACAAAAGCTCGATTTTGCTACATTTCCATCAGATGAGTAACAACTCATTCCACGGGCTTGTGGTTTAGTGGTATAATACTCCCTTAGCATGGGAGTGGTCCAGGGTTCGATTCCCTGCAAGTCCATCTTTTTGTCATTCGATCATCTGTCGTGTTGGAAGGATGAATTTTTTTGGAGTTGGGCAAGGAAGATATTTTGGACTGACCAGATAGGCTAGTGGCTGATCACGTGATACACAGTATCCTTCCTACTCGACGGCTACATCACGATGCAAAATTCAAGGAATGGATCAGCTGTAACGTCATTTCCCTTGAAGTTGAGCAAATACAACCGGCTCTCCCTAAGAGCACTGTTCTTTCTGTCTTTTTTGTTCTCGCGTCGATCACTCTATGGTGTGTTGACTGCTCAGGGTGGACTCGACGTGCACGTGATCTTTGTGCGATTGCCAAATATGACCATAATTTGATCTGTCACCAAACCACGAACCTTACGTAGAAAGGTAACGGCAAGATGTGTAGCGGCAGTGGTCATCGCTTCTCACCATAGCCCGTATATTTAGACATCTGAACTCTGTTAAAGCATACTGTCAATATTGAACATGTCTGAGTTACACACTCTATTGTGACTTCAGAAATCACTTTATGACTGCACGGAACGTAGCGAAAACAGAATACGGACAGTATGACTAATCCAGTGTCTACGACTTGTAGTCTTTCACCATTTGGCTGTACTGATTGTCGACCGACATGTATTCGCAACACTCGGACGGACTTTCGAGAGCAATCATCATGGCCGTCATCTGACAGAGAAGCTCTCGGCCTAAGTACTTCGCCTTGCCGATGAAGTCATGAACCACGTGTGCACAAATCGTTCGGTTGCACGTTCTTCCCTTGCACGGTTAGCTTGGTCGGTAGTCCGCGATCTGCATAAGGCTGTCAAGCGAGAGTACTCGATGGGCATCTGAGGACAGCAAAGTGTAGACTAGCCAATGGTGTCGCATCTTTGTCTTGGACGTAGTAGTATATATACAAAAGTTTTGCCGCGAGCTCTTGAACACTCTCCGACCCCCACATCTCTTTTACCTTCGACAATACCCCCTCCGCGGTCCATGCATCTGGTAGAGGCAAACGGCGGGGCTAGCGCCTTCCAGCCTAGTTTTTTGGGCCACTAGCGCGGCCACACCTGCCGCTGCGGGCGGTTGATATTTTCTCTGTTTGCCTGCTGCCCCTCGTTCTCTCTCAAACACTCCACTTCAGCACACATACTCGAAGTTCTCACCTTTCAAACACTCCCTTACCTCAAACCTTACAGTGAGTTGGGACTCGAGCGCACTCGAAGCGCGAATACCATGTTTTTCAGCGCACCCCTTCTAATATTTTACAGGTTTATACCACTTCAAAATGGATTACCAAGCTCCTGCTCCTGCTGCCGGCGGCCGTGGCTGCTACAACTGTAAGAAATCCCAATTTTCGACATTACACACGACCCCCGCACCGAACGATTCGCTCTTCGATCGAACGATTTGGAGGAGTTGGCAGCATCGTGCTCAGTGAGCTCATCTGCCGACAATAGAACGCCGATTCAAGCACGCAGTCTGAGAGTTGCTGCGGGTTGGTGTTTGCAACCCTTGAACAATCTCAACTGCGTTTTGTGGCGCAATCTGCTGCAAATTGCCCTGTTCTCAAATTTCTTGATGCATGAGATACGGTAGACTAACATTTTTCCTAGGCGGCGACAACTCCCACCGCGCTGCTGAGTGCCCGACCAAGGGTACCCCTACCTGCTACAACTGCGGCGAGAAGGGCCACGTTAGCCGCGAGTGCACCTCTCCCCAGGCTGAGAAGACCTGCTACCGCTGCGGTGGTACCGGCCACATCAGCCGTGAGTGCACCCAGGCTGGTGGTGCTCCCGGTGGTGGTCGCTCCGGCGGTCAGGAGTGCTACAAGTGCGGCCAGCAGGGTCACATTGCCCGCAACTGCTCGCAGGGTGGTGGCTCCTACGGTGGCGGCCAGGGCGGTGGCTTCGGTGGCCGTGGTGGCTACGGTGGCGGCCAGGGCGGATACGGTGGTGCCCGCCAGACCACTTGCTACTCCTGCGGTGGCTTCGGCCACATGAGCCGTGACTGCACCCAGGGCCAGAAGTGCTACAACTGTAAGTGACTCAGCTAAGACTATGAATAGCTGAACAGAGCTGACAACCCCTAGGCGGTGAGGTCGGTCACTTGTCCCGCGACTGCCCCCAGGAGTCTTCCTCTGAGCGCGTCTGCTACCGCTGCAAGCAGCCCGGCCACGTCCAGAGCGCTTGCCCCAACTAAACCAGTCGACTCGAACCCCGTCGATTACCTTGATCTGGAGTGAGCTTTGATGCAGCCCCTCGCCCTCATGGCGAAGCGGCTGGCATGTTCGATTGTTAGAGATTGCGCCCACGATTCACGAGTCATCGACACGATTATGATTTCCTTCTCTGTACATTTTCTCATTCTGCGGCTGGCTGCCGTTTTTCGACGCTTACACGAAAAGCATATCATCGCCCAGCATGATTGGACTTGGCTCTTTTCTGCTTATGACCGAACTTCAAGAGGGTTGGTTACGGAAAAGTCTTGATTCAGGAAGATTTTGCATTCGGTGGACAAAATGTGGGTGGGTAGGAGAGCGGATACTTCGACAGCGAGCAAGGAATGGGAGTAGTGATGGTCTGCGAACGAATACGACTATGAGAAAGGAGGCTTCTGCTGTTCAGTGGTGTATTCTAGGCTTTCTGGCAATTGCTAGTGGGCTATGGATGACATGCACTAAACAGTGGGAAGACCTTGCTACGTTCATCCTTTTTGGATGCCCCAACACTTCGTGCCCCCTGTTGCTTGACTGTGATGTGCTATCGCTGCTCCACCTTGTGGGCGACTATCGGTCACTCAAAACGTCAGTTCAGACAAGCGCCCACCAAAAGCAGACGGCAGGGTTATACAAGCTAAGTTTGAAGCCGTTCTAACACTTGAGGTTGGTGGTGAATGCTGTCCACTGTGCCAAGCCAAACCGCCACTAGTCCGTATTCATCACACCCGAGCGCATCCAAACAAACATCCTCGACCCCACAACCTTTACTACGCGTCACTTTGAAGGCATTTACGCGCCTGGCTTTCAACATCCACGTATAACGATGGCGCCTCAAAGAAAACGCGATAATCGTGAGAATGCCTTCTTTAACGTTGGTGTACAGGGAAGGTCAGTAAACAAAAACCCAACCACAGTGCGCGCGCAACTAAATGACCTCGTAGAAAGACCGGCATCACTCTGGAAGATAGAGGTGTGCGCGATGATAATGGCCTCGAACCTATTTCTGGCATCTTCTCCTCGCCAGAGAAATCGCCGCCTAAGCGCGGAAGTACCAACACTGGATCAGAGTCCATGGACATTCAAGAAAGTACGTGGTATTATGCGCGCGAGCTTGCGCGTGTGTGCTGGGAGTTATGGCAGGATTGCGCTGACACTGCTACTATAGGCTCCATTCCAAACATCACCACCTCCGCTGCGATTCTCCGCAACAACCGGACCAATCTCCCACCTCCACGATCGCGTTCGCCGATGAAAACTGCGCTGGGATCTTCTCCGCGCCGACAATCTTCCATGGCGCCCCGAGGCAGCTCAGTCGGCTTGTCTAGTCCCACGCGTGCAACATCACACCCTGCTGTGTCCAGGCGATTGGACTTTGAAGAAGAGGAAGATACCAGCTTGCAGGAGACACCAGCCCTGAGCGGATCGGGTCAACGTCGTGGGAAGCGCAACGATATATATTCTCTGGAACGCTCACCCAGCCGACAACATAGTGCCGTACTTGAAGAAAGCGAGCTGCAGGAGGAGATCAGTGCGAACAATGAGGAAGATGAGCTGCCAGTCATGACTGAGATCGAAGAAAGTTTCGTTGCGCAAATTGGGGATGACACTGTGACAGGCGCCGAGATCGTCGAGTCCTTGGTTGAGGAAGAGACAGAACTAGAACCGGAGGTTGAGCCTGAGCCTGTAAAGGAGCCAGCCAAAAGAGGCAGAAAGAGAAAGAGCGATGTTGACGCAGTCGCAGAAGATGAGAGCTCCAAGCCGACTAAGACCCGGAAACGAGGGCCACAGGCAGTGCAAGCGCCCGAGCCTGCGAAGAAAGGGAAGAAAGCTGCGCCTGCGCCTGCACGTCGCTCAAAGCGTGTCTCTGATGTCACTGAGCAAGAGCCTAGTGTACTCGATGAACCAGCTGCTGAGGCCTCAGTTGTTGAAGATGACTCTGAGCAAATCGAGGAAGCGCCAGTAGCTCCAAAGCGTCGCGGGCGTCCGCCGAAGGTACAGAAAGACACCCCGGACGAAAAATCTGCCCAAACGAAAACGACGAAGAAGGCCACGGCTAAGGAGAAGGCTGAAGCAGTCTTCAAGAAGCCTTCTAAACCAATCGCCAAGCCTAAAGCGAAGCCGGGGCCAAAGAGCAAGACAGATCCCAAGTCAACAGGCAAGACATTGCAGCCAAACGAAGTCGAGGCTGGAAAGCCAGTGGATCTGTACGGCAACCCTCTTAGCAAGGCGGACATTGAGCAAATGTCCACAACATCCGTGGGGTCACGTTATGGTCGAGGCCGTCACCTTTCAGTTTTCCGTGAGATGGAGCCAGACGCAGTTGCGCGAGTTGGACGAACAGGTAGACATCGCGTTGCACCTATCGACTTCTGGAAGAATGATAGGATTAATTACAACCACGATGGCAGTATGGCCACAATCGTCAAGGCGCCATCGCCAGAACCCCAGCAGAGAACGTCGACCTACCATAAGAAGGGCAAGAAGAAGACACTTACTGTGGTTGAGGAAGAGGAGGTTGAATTGGATCCGTGGGAAGAAGACGACGGCTTTTTGACAGGCAACTATAAGGACTTTGATCCTGCCGATGAGTTCACTTCACCTGGACTGGTCGAGGGTGTCCTTGCTTGGTCTGAGAAGGGCATCAAGCCTGAAGCGGTCGGAGACGGGTCCTTCCAATATGCTAGGATTGGTGGCAGTGGACCTGCTGGTTTCCTGAATTGGGGCATGATCGAACTCCGTGCCGACCAAATGAAACGTACGAAGAACTCGAGAAAGATGCATATGGTCTTCAATGTACAGTCAGGTGTTGTGGAAGTAAAGGTCTTTGAAAACGAGTTTACGGTTCACAGAGGTGGGATATGGCAGGTTCCTCGAGGTAAGCTGTCTATCAAGAGTTTACAGCATCCTCCATGTTGCGCTCAATACCTAAATCTTGATCCATATCGCTAACAGGACGCTCGCAGGCAACACATACAGCATAAAGAACGTCGGCAGCGGAACGGCTCGTGTTTTCTTCGCGCAGGCTCGCGAAACGTTTGCTGGAGAGGAGTAGATTGGTGTTCATTGAAGTTGTCAAGATATTATTGTCGTTCTCGAAAGAGATTTATCACGGTTGTTTGCATGTTGGCATGGCGCACCTGTTCGATCTACGATATCCAAATACCAAAACAGCGTTGTCACTATACACAGCTTCACATGCTATGTAGCATATTTCACACTTTCTGCCGGCACGTGCTCGCCTCAAAATTGCTATACACGCAGCTTCCCGAGACCTCCATAACATCCCTACACCAATAAGTCACAGCTATTCACCGCTACTCGACAACCCTTTCCATGATGCTCTTAACGAGTAATTCGAGCGACAATTTGAAACAGTTCCGCAAGCGAGTACCGGTATACTTTGCGTCAAGACAAGCGAGTGTAGTACACACATGCAAGCCATCAATGTCACTTCCTGATTAAACCTGAGATACGGAGGCAGGTGCCACCGAGCCGAACCGAACCGACATCTGCTGCTGTTGTGTTACGCTTGACGAGAAGAGTCTGCGGCCCTTGTGGCCGTTTACGGTAGGTTGATCGTTCGACCATACGGATCTTTAATCGTGTTGTCGCTGTAGCTACTATTACATGATACCGCGAAATACATCATCTCACGACGGCACAGGGCTTGAGGCATTACTGATCATCTTGCATGCAGAAGAGAGGGCAATACTTGGGCAGCACCACAGACGGACATCAACGCACTCACGATTCAGAAAAACGATAGCTCGCCTTCAATCGCTGGTGCCACAAGCACATGCGTCTGCATCGTGCAACACACCACCCAAGGCCGCTCCCGCTTCCGCACACACACACAGCGTTCGTCAGCGCAGCTGCCGTACCCCCTGATCGGGATCTCTGCCTCACAGCAGCTGCTGTCAGCCGCAAGCGACGGTGTTGTGTGACGGTGCTAAGAAAAGATCTCGGATATTGACGTTGGCGATGCTGGATGTTGCCCGCTTCCCCAAGCGTCGTGTAACAGTGATGCGTATGCTGACTGGTGCGTTTATGAGATGCGCGCTCCTTTGGGATCAGTGGCTGGTGTAGACGCGTGTGGCGCATGGTGTCAACAAACAAACAGCACATATGAACGCGTTTGAGGGTTGTGGACTTGCATGTCGAATCTTAGTGTGCTATTCTCGTCAATGCACCTGCTGAGTCGTTTCTCCACAAGGCGTTCAGCTCCACTTGAGTGCAGTGGCGAGCGTTGAGCGGTGTGGATGGCCAGCAGTTCAAGATGTGTAGGTGTCCGGTGAGGATGGACACTAGAGGGAGGTTCAAAGCCTTCGGTAAGGTGGTTTTGAACGCCAGTGTGTACTGTAAGTTTTCATGTCAGGACCGGAACCAGATATGCACGATCCAGGTCTGAAGAGCTGGAGGTGGTTGGGTGGCGAGGTTCACGAGAGGCGGTATGTAGTAAGTGCTCGACGTGGAGGGAGCGGTGTGGAGGGGCGACGATGTGGTCGGATCGTTGGTTCGCGATGTTCAAACCTGACAATGGCCGCTCACACATTGCATCAAGCAGTCGCATGTTTGACTCTCATCCAAAGGTCATCTGGTTAAAGAGACGTCTGAAGTAAACACCTGTTCTCACGTGCGTACCTGCTTGAATAGGCAACATAGATCTTACAGTCCTCGTAAACGCAAACCTTCGTAGATAGCACCTTGGCCACACAAGCTGTGTCCGGAAGCTCGCTCCCCACCTCCCCACAGGCTACGGCGTTCTTCGACCGCCACAAAAACTCAACCTCATCAGCTGTTCTGCACAACCTCTAGACCCCAAATCATACGGTGACGATCTCCACACGTACCGGAAGGTGCTCAAGCCCTTTTGCACATCGCGGTCGGATTCATTCGACCTAGCTTCGGCATCTTCCTGACGGTCTTCTCCTGGCGGTCAACCGAGTCATGTCAGAAAACGACGGACTGAAGTTCGGCCCTTTTAGCGGGCATTTGGTACGAGCGAACTGCTGCGATCCACCGAACGCATCATCGCCGCGTGGTGTCTTTTCCGGGTGATCCACCTGGTGGATAAAGTGCATCAAGATTTGATGCTGTATGCACGTATTCGGTACAAGATCGTGTGATAGCAAGGAGCCCTTGACCGGTCTGTTCGTTGCCGATTCTAAGAGGGACTGGGTCTTAGAGCAGGTTGGTCTGCACATGCCTTGTGCCGCTGAGGTTGGCGACTTATTGCAACTTCGCACGGTCGTGGACGAACAGGTGCAATGAAGCCTTTTCACAAGGGTGTAGCCTCGTATCCAAACCTGCGGTGGGAACCATCTGATCATCCGGCCAGGACACGTTATCGATGACCATTACTTAGAGTAAGTGCTTGTTTCCACATTGTCGTGAGGGTGTTCAAGGCCGACCGCACCTTCCTAGTCAGCGCACCTATCCTCGGTAGATGATGATCGAAGGTCCATGGAATGCTTTTGGCCTTCTTCTCCGTTACTAGCTTGTGTCAAAAGTTGTCTGGGCAGACAGAAAGCCGGCATTTTACCATAGTGATCCTTGGTGCCCAGGCCAGGGATAGTTCGTGGTGTGGGCGCACACAACGGCGATGTTTGCCCGAGGTAGCGATCCCGGCAGATCGAGAAGGACATTTCAGGGCGAACAGGTCCTGTTGGATAGATGACTCTGCAACAAGGCGGCCTGGCACAAAACCGTGTGTCAGATGTCATGATTCGCGTTGGCGAACAGGTGGTGCACGGGAAGGCCTTCTCGAAGCAAGTGATCACGGGCGACAAATTGGACAATGCGCCGTTTGACCATGCAGGGCTGACAGGTCTGAACATGTTCGCAGGCATGCGACCCCGGAAAAAGGATGCAATTCGGACAAATAGAAAATAGACCCGGCAAGCACTCGTTCGTGTCATGTCGCAGAGTCAGGTGTATTTGCCGGCTTTTCTGCTTGCCCTGCTAGGCCAGCATGAATGTCAATGCCGAACATCTGCCAGAATGAGTTCCCGTTCTCTTGCGAGGAACGACAAGCGAGGCCCACAACATGACTTTTTGCTTGCAAGAAGCGGTCAGTGTGCACCAAAACATGGCGTTGTAGCAAAGAAGAGGACGCAGGGATGACCCCACACTGTTGTTTTACGCCATGGTTTCCAGCCTTACGGCCTAACGTTCGAGGAGATTTCGGTGCAGGTGTGCTCGTGTAATTGATCGCCGCACCATGGTATCGATAGGGCCGAGCTGCGAACGCCGACGATCCAAGTAATCTCCCTCTGCGGAGCTATGCAACGACACGAACCGGTCTGCGCTGTCATGTTTGCATGCGGAAATGGCCTAAGGATGATGAACGGTTCAGCCAAATTCATGCAAAAATCTGCGTGACTCGCTTACTTCCAGAGACGGGAAGAAGTGTGAGGCGTGTGGCTGTGCTTGGACAACTCACCAACACCACACCAGTTTAACTTGGGCTCCCAGATTGACAGCACGACTTGCAGACAGCCACGTAGTCGGTTCTTGACCGACTGACTGCAAGCCACCCGTTAGTACGTCATCAGAAGCGATCATCCGGGGTAAACGAGGCGGTCGAGCGAGTCGAGAAGGACCCGTTCTTCACCGCTATGGCACGAGACATGGGATGCTTGACTCTTGGGCAGCGAGCTTGCAAGTTGGGTGTGTCAGTAGAGAAGTACTGGACTCGGAGATGAACGAATTGGTATTCTATGCTTGTGTCTATGCGCTGGCGCAGCGCGATGCAATGATGCAGATGCTTCGCTATGCTGGAGAAACCGACAGACTGATGCCCGGTTGGAAAACAATGTGGATATCCTCGCCACGCTATGCCGCAATCGCTCATGAGAAGGTGTTGATGAACTCGTAGAATAAAACAAATCTTCGAACCCGTGCCCAAAATGCGCAACCGTAACCGCCTAATGTGTGTTTAAAACATGCAAGAACAGGCGAGATGAAAATGCTGAACCAAGAAATCGAACATTGTAATGTTCGAAACGAAACAATGTGAAATGAAAGGACGTCCAAAGTAAAGTGCAGACCTAACCCACGCTAAATGCCACAATCGTTGCCGCTCGAGAAGCCTATGAAACGGTCTTGACCCATCTATCCTCCCATAATTTTGTTTTCTGTTTCGATATGTGTATTGCGATGTTCTGAAACGTCAGAATTCGGCGTAGAACCTGTTGTTGTACCATATTCCCAGCTCTTGTCGGTTCCTGCCGGCGTGTGTATACGTGAAGCCTGGTAGTGAGGTGTCAGGCCTAGTCGTGTGGTGATTGTGATTCAAGGAGCCACCGGCACAGGAGGCGAAGGCAATGCAGTTGTAGCTGGTCGTTCGAACTCCCCGGACTCCCGTTTGAAACTCTTGACACTCCCCGTTGCACTGCGCTGTGACATCCTATCGGGGCTTCTGCCTCCTTGGCTGCGGATGTCTAGGTCAACCTGCGACGGACCGGTGATGCTTTCCTCCCATCGCCTCTTCTGATACGGTTCAATGTAGTTGGGACCTTCGCTTTCCTTCTTGAGGCAGGATTGCATGATAGGAGCAGGTGCTGTCCTCGCTCCGCTCACTAGATCCTCTGCCGAAGCAGGGTGTATTTGTGGTAAGGGGTGACTGAGTTGCGGTGGGACGCTGGACCTAGAAAGCGTGTTCGCGCGTCTGCGGCTGAAGGAGTCGTTTCTACGTCTTCCCTGGCTCGAGCCACTGTCGGTACGCTGATGGAAAGAGTGAATTGGACCTTGTTGTGCGGAAGGCGGTGTCTGGTGATGCTGGATAGGCACTGGCGAATGGTTTTGCATCATCTGGGTAGCGTTCGCGGGAGTGAAGCCGTGCGAGGTAGGGGCGGGTACTGGAGCAGGTATAGCGGCCATCTGCGACGGAGAACTATTCGATGTTGCGGACGGGTGCAGCTGAAAGACTGGAGCGTTCGCACGCGCGCTCATCTCCTGCTCGCCCAACTGCCAGTGCATTGATTCGGCTGATCGCCAAGGGATGCCCATCTCAGTCGCTACCTTCTGCCACATCTGATCTTTGAAGCTATGTAATTGTTAGTCGGTTGTGTGACAAATGCGGGTAGTACAATGTAGATGTAATAGAATGATGGTTGAGAACCAGCAACCAAAGACCCAAAGAGCCCGCGGTGCACTTACCGAGCATAGAGCCTTGCGAGCTTGTTCTTCTTTTCCTCATCCCAGATGGCTCGCTTCTCTAGGTAGTTCTGGTAGCGGAGTCGGCAGGAGATTGAGCTTCGCCCGGGAAGGCGTTTCGCAATATCGTCCCACTTCATGCCTTGCCCTCGTAGCTCGATGGTAAGGTTGTCCTCCTCTGGTGTCCACTTTGACTGCTTCTTGGCTGGGCTTTCGTCCGGTAGGGGAGTCTGGGATGCTTGACGTTTGATGACCTGGTGGGGAGGGGATCGATTTGAGCCAGGCATGCTGTGGTGAACCGGGCCGGGACCAGAAGGACTGGTGTAGAGCGGGCGGAATTGAGGATGAGACGAGGGTTCTGGGTGTCGCTGGAGTTCTGAGATGGCAGGCAGAACAGGCCCACCAAGCATGGCGCCAGGAACTGACGGTGCTGATGTTGGCGCCTGGACTGGGTAAGAGTGAGCCGGACCATAAGGCGACGATGTCGCATACGAAGGCGACCCGGTCACATATGCGGGCGACGCTCCATGTGCGGGAGACTGAGTGTACGCCGTATGAGTTGTTGTGTATGTTCTTGCTGCAGTCGAGTTGGACGCATGCGAAGCGGAGCTCTTCTTGCTTGCAGGCGACTCGGAACCCCGAGGCTCAAGGAGGAGGTTGATATCCATGGTGATGAGAAAGAGCAGCTTACTGCTAGGCCATATACAGATACAAGTGTGCGGGCAAGTCTAGTACACCAGTTTAAGGGGGTCAAAGGTCTCTCGTAAACTGTAGATAGCTGCTAGCTGTCGATAGGAAGAAGCAGATCGGTCACCTGACGACGATCGAGAGGCTATGTGCAAGTCAGAGCTTCCAAAAAGTTCTGCACGATACAGTTGCTCTGATGGTAAGCAGCTGGACACTGAGAATTCGAAGTGTGGCGGTGAACAGGCAACGAGGTAGAGTTCGCTGCTCGACTGGTGGTCCACTAGTGTGTGATATTGAGTCGTTTCGGCGAGATGGGAGATGGTTCAGGCTCGGATGTGTCGCGAGGAGAGGATGGATTGATGATAGAATGCTGAGTGTTGATGGAGGTGAAGGTAGGTCAGTTGTGAGATGAGGAGAGTTGAATAGGGCTAAGGGTGCCGATGTAGGCTAAAACAACCAGTTGCGAGGTATCCACGAGTATACAGGCTGTGAGTGGTCGCTGAAGTTGGAGCTACTTAGGATATGGGCCAGGGCAATTGAGCAGGGGCGTGAAACAGGCCAACCAATGGGTCAGTGGATGACAGATGTGCTTAGCCACCGACTAGGTATGCAGAACAGTGGAAGGAAGAGAAACGTTGTGGTGCGAGATGCATGCAGCCCGGCGAGAGAGTGGAGGATGGGTAGGGTCGAGGTACATACTAGGGAGCATGGATGTTTGAGTAGAGGGAGTTAGCGTCAGGTGTAATACGAAGGCATGCATCCCCTGGGCAGAGAGCCGCCTCACTACCCATAGCGGTAGGGATCCGGGGACTTGGGATTAGGATGTTCGTTTCTGACTTGACACCGACTACTTTTCGCGCCATCCGCTACCTGGAGTGGTGCTGGCGGCGCCACTTTGGACCCACAGACCACGTCGAGGCAGCACTGTTGATCCAAGGAAGCATGTCTGCCGGGAACTTAGCGAAGGCATCTGCCTACAAGAAAGGATTAAAGTGGCTAACCCACAGACGCATTTGCAACGAGACAGCAGAAGATCTTTTTTGTCGCTCCCCTCTGCGTGCGGGTAATGGGCGGTGACGTACCCCCACTCCGAGGCACAACGCATCTGAAGATCTAGTTCACCTCTTCTTCGTCACCCCTCCTCGACTTACTCATGGAGCTGAGCCCGACTCGCAGCCCTTCTCCTCGTCAGGCCTCAATGCGCCCCGAGTTGGGGCTGCGGCGTCTGCAGCGCTGGCAGCGCTGGCAGCAACAAGGGGAGTTCTCTGAGCACCAGAGCATGCTCGAACGGGTCGTCTAGAAAGGGCAGCGAATCAGGCGAGGAACTTGGCGGTGAACGCGCTCAGGGATATTACCACCTAGGTATAGACGTCAGTCTAGGGTCGTGTCCAAATGTGCAGAAGCGCGATGACCTGGCGCGCGAACAAGATCTGCAAGCATCCTTCGTCCGCCCTAGGGCAATCTGGCGCCAGAGACCACGGTAGCGAACGTATGTTAGCCTCGCGAACGCTGACTTCATCATGGCGGTGCAGATGGTGATGTGTTCACGCTGACAGGTTTGGTCGGTTCAATGCATGTCTACACTTGTTTTTGCAGCGTTCGTGTTCGGCAACGCACTCCACAGTGGTTGTCAGTGTCTATCATTGTTCACGGTTGGCGTCACTTCGGAGCAGAGAGGCGGTGAACTGCGGTGAACTGCCGAGCGATGGCCGTGACATTTAGCTTTCGATGGCGCACCGAAGATGCTGCACATGTGTTCGATGGAGCCTTTGTGTAGCTCCGGCCTGACCCGTTATGAGGCTAGACAGACTCCGTCAATTTGTGCTACAGCGCCCACGTGAGACGTGCCTCAGCCGAACTGCGGCGCGGTCATCGCTGCGTTGTCTTGCAGAATCCACGTTATTGTGCGTGCTTAGGTCTGTCTGCTGGCTTTGCAAGGCGTCGTCCAGCGCAGCGTTGCTGCGACCGGTGTCGAACGGCACAACAACTCGGACATGCCGCTTGGCCGAGCATTGCATCACATAGTGCAAGCATTCAGGGATCTGTAAAATGATGCACATCAGGCGGTGAGTGCTGCCCGAAGCCGACGTTTTGAGTGAAGTTGAGATGGCAGGGCTGCCGGGCCCAAATAGCCAAGGTGCATGAGCCGGGGTCAAGTGAACAGTGGTTCCGTGCGCTCTCCACGCCTTGAATAAGAGAGCTGACTGCGAAGCGCCATGACACTGATGGGAGGGACCCCCCCACAGACGGTCTGGCAATCTGTGTGCAGCATGACAAGCAGAATATTCACCCGCCCTGGCCATAGGTGCGGCATCTCGTCGAACATGGACTGCTGAATCAGGAGCCACTTTTGCGGGCTCTTGCTTGCGTGTCACACACACAGCCCTCGCACTTCTGCGACTGGTGGGCGGTGGATGCTTCGGCTGGTTAACCCAATGCAGACCAACGTGATGCCAGTTGGCTGTCACCCAGCGAAACAGTTCCTCGTACTGGACACGAAGCGAAAGCAGCTCGGTGCAGTACTTTGAACCGGTATTTTTGGAGGAAGAGGGTGGAATGCTCAGGAAGCGGTGAAGCTCTCTTATGATTGGACTGTCCGCGCGCTGCGCTCCATGGCAGAGACTGGAGGCCCTGTGTTGTTGTCGACTCAGGTTCACCATACGCACCGGACTACGGCGGCTCGATGAACACCGCGACCAGTGGGCCGAAGGATGGGGAGCTTGTCATTAGTTGCAATATCATCAGACCTTGGCTGACGAGCGAGTGGTTTCGGACCGGCAATGGAAGAAAGCTCGAGCAGTTGATGGCCTAACACCAACTCCTCAGGCGTCAAGGTCGAAACGCGCCATAAATGAGCTGCCTTCCTGACACGTGCATCACATCGTCACGACCTCGTCAGACCATAATTACTATTTCTTCGTTTTCTCGGTGGCCGATACCACGAGCGGACGACGTGGGGTAAGTATGCGCTGCGCTGTCACAACATCTGATGATGTTTTCCATGCACTCGCATTAGAAGGAACGATCACCTTGGCGATCGCTTAGGCTTCCTCATGCGGCCTACGCGGCCAGCCTGCAAGACGGCTCACGTAGAAACGATGAGTTGCGAATCATGAGCAGATGGCTACTCGAGTGTTGTCATGTTCAATACCACAGTCAAAGCAAACTTTGAAAGTCGTGGAACTGATTGACTTCACCCAGCTTGCCCAGTCGCCTTACCAAGCAGGTGCTGCGGAGACGATCTAGCCGCGCTTGCCATCACCTAGGAATTTCATCGTTGTTGGCGCTGAGCTACTGCACTTACACCTCCACGCCAACCAGCACATTGTGGCCTAATCTTTGCTTTACCCCACTAGTTTCGTTCTTGTCAACTCAACCTACCACAAACTGAACATGTCAATCCAGAGTGCGGCGGACGTGCCGCTTCTTATCACTTCACCCAACTCATCTTCCGAGCGACGCATCTCGCCATCGTGGAGCATTGCACATCTGAAAAGCCGATTGGAGCCCATAACTGGTGTACCAGCGAGCAGTCAACAGCTTTCCCTCCGAGTTGGATCTCAAGATGCTGTACCAATCACCGGACTTGACGAGGAGCAAACCCATCTGGCGCAGTTCCCTCTGCAGCCCTATGCAGAGATAGTTGTAAGTGCACCTGGTCTTGTTTCTCTTGTCTCGATGCCTGCGTCGGCTTTGCAGCCCTGACATCTTGCATCTGTCTACTGCTAGCCTCTCCCCAGCTGCCACATCTTGAACCAGCTGTACACACACTACTTGCATACCAGCCAGGACATTGCTTCTACTTCTCATTTGTCGCCTTGGCCGCATTGTTGAGGCTTTTCTGGCCAGCGCATTCCTTGCCTGCATGAGCTTGAAGCCCCGCAATACCCCTCATCAGGTTCGGTCGATTCAATTGTCCTTGCTGAGCTGTCACTTGACCAGAACCAGATGATATGGCATGCTATTTGCGGCTATTTAGCCTGTTGTCCCAGTCTCACTTCGGCATTGATCGCTTCCAGTCAATGTTTCCTTTTTCGTGCCAAACTATTCTCCATCAAGCGTTTCTTTTATTCTCGTGGTGCTGGCAGGCTATACCTCAACGGCTGTCCACAATTGCTCGCGAACCATTGCATCTTGAAATGATTCTAATCGAAATGCTTTGATGCCAGGTCACCGACACACGTCCGCCCGCAGCCCGGACGGACTTTTCGGATCTGTCGGCTGTGGAGAAATACACAATGCCAGCAGCTGAATACGAAACTCGAACGGACAGTGTTCTGGCTTGGAAAAAGGCTCAGAAACTTGGTCGGTTTGATCCAAACGCACCCAGCATTGAGCAGCAGAAGGTCCTCGCCTCAGAGCGTGAGATAGAAGAAAGAGGTAAGCTGCATATTTGTTGTTTCGCTAGATGTTTCGGGACTCGTACGGTTGTGATATGGGTAACCCCCATTTGTAAAAGCAAGTCTACCCTCAGATCCAGACGCTTAATAGCCTCGTGAGCTATCAAGTCTTGAGTGGGCGCTGGCCCTGCAATGCCTCAGACATGGCTCGAAGCGGACTGATGCATATTGCGGGTTCTTCTTTTCGCCCTACCACACCTTGATGCAGGTGGGCACACATTGTCTTATCCTGCAATCTCTTAAAACCACGGGGTACCCTGAGAGAAGAACCTCAGCTGGACGAGCGTTTGTCACGATCGTTCTTCAAGCTTGCATATCGAGACAAGCATCTAACTCAGATATCGCACATCTTCACGGGTGCACCAATATGGTACGGAGAGGACAGATTCGACTATAGCATATTTCCATTCGACATCTAGGCCTATTTGCAACTTTCGATGCAGGTTGACGATCAGTCAGCATGGCTTGTCGTTTCCGAGATCGCGCTGTATCATCCACTTCACCGGGACCAATCGTCGACCTCGACGCAGTATTTATCGAATTCGCAAACCATACTCGCCCGTGCGAGCTATGCCGCGTTTACACTCTATTCACACGCTCTCAGGATTGGATTGGAGCCTGACGCGACACCCAGCTTGTGACAAGTCTTGCGCTCTTTAACATAGCGGCCGTATGGCGTAGCAAGCACAAGCCTCGATCATGCGAAACACAATCTCAACGACAAGCGACTGGCTGTCACGGCTCATCGAAAGCCTGCCGCCGTGCGCACTTGAATCTTGCAAATCAATACCTTGCAAGGTAATAAATCGGTTCGCCTGGTTGTAACCCACATCCCCACAGCCTCGTCACATGGGTGTAAGCGGTACCTGTTTGCAATCGGTGTGAATGACGTGCATGCGGCCCGTCGCTTTGGACCAAGCGACGAACGACTTTCGAGATTCACAACCTCGCACAGCGCTTATCTGAACGTCCCGCGTTCTGCATGACGGCTTCACCTTCTCGCCACAACATCCACTTCTGGGTCTTAACATTACTCGTATGAGTCAATAACTAACGTTCTATCAGGTCTTACTGTTGGGGGCCGCGTTCGCTTACTTCCTGATTCGGACGCGAGAAGAGGCACAGTTTCGTACACTGGGCTTGTGCCGGAAATCCCTGGCATCGGCGCCTGGGTCGGCGTCACGCTTGATGAACCAACTGGCAAGAACGATGGAACAGTCAAGGGCAAGCGCTACTTCGAGTGTGGTAAAAACTATGGTGTCTTTGTCCGACCGGAGCGCTGCGAGGCCGGAGGCTTCCCTGTTCTGGACATGGATGATGAGGATCTGGAGGAGTTGTAGGGTTGTGCGCCAACACAATTTGGGCTGTGGTACAGCTATGCGTATCGAGTCTATGAGGATCAGATTGGGCAACATGTGCGAGGGATCATGTGCCTCAGTACGGGCGACTTTGGCTACAATTCATGGCTATGTCACGGATCGATCAGGATTGTTCGATGGCGTCAGTAGTAACGAATCTGACACTACTGCTTCTTCTGAAGTGTTTTCAGCATACGACTTCACCATGGCAATCTTTAGCACTGTCTAGCTCTCTCATATGATATGGCAACACAGTCTCATCGAATCATTTGCTTTTGAACATACAACGCCGAGCGCCCAACATGACATTCAACACGACTCCAATACTATCATCAAGATGCTCTGTTACAGCACTGCTTCATTCAACCTCTCTTACCTACACTTCCCTTCTTAGGACACAGTGAACTACGTATAAACGGACTGCGGTCATGAAGAGTCGTAGGTGCATGGGCTTATGACGCTGTTTATTTATGGGTAGCTATCTATCAGGTTTCTCTGGCGTTCTGCTCAGGGCCACAAGACGAGGGAGAGAGCCGCAGTATTCTAAATCCAAATAGCCATGGCGCTAAAAGAGACTGGGAAGCACATACAACTGTAAACCCTTTTTCGTGTTGACGAGTGTTGTATTATATATAGATTCAACTAAAGTCATACACGACCAAAGCCTGACTCCCCTCACTCTTCTCGCGCAGCACAATCACGTTCTGCTCATCGAATCCCACCCACCCACGACTCACACTCGAGTCGTCAAATCCCTGGTCCAACGCTAATCGAAGACCAAAAGTGCGGTCGTTTTCGTCGTCTGGGCCGCTGAACTTTGTATCGTCCACGACTCTTGAGGGCTGCACCCTGACGCTGAGTTCGCCGTTGCGGAACTTTCGTCGATTGGCAAGTGAGGCCATGCCGCCTTCGAGGTCCCAGACTCGTAGTTCGTCGCCGCGTCGGCTGACGGATACGGCTTTGCCACGCATGCCAACGTGGGCTCCAGAGATGGAGGATGTATGGCCCCACAGGCGGTTCCCTGAGCTTATCGAGAGTGTGGATGATGTGGACTTGACGAGATATAGGGATAGTGTGTTGTCTGGGTGAGCGACGAGAAGGTATGGATGCGAGTATGACATCGATGTTGGCTTCGAGTTGCTGGAATTGCTTGCTAGTGAAGGTTCCCGCGGCGTGCCGGGGAAAGGAGACGACGAGCGCGTAGAGGGCGACGATGCTGAGCGATACGCTGAGAGTGTGAAAGAGTGCTCGTCAGCTGCAGTAGCGAGCCTGGATCCAAGGAGCTCGCCCTTGTGAGACAAATTCAACTCTTGAACGCCAACTGTCCATCCAGAGAGGTATGTTGGCAGAGAGTATGCAATTGCTGCAGTCATGTTGGTCGCTGTAGTGCGCAAGGATAACGAGACAGGGGGCCAAGCGGTGTGTGAGCGTAGAGAGTACAGCAATCTTGGAGGATCTAGTGGGCTGTGAGAGTCCTGCACTTTAGGCTCAGTGAAAGCATAGAGAGATAGGAGGTGATCTTCTGTCATAGTCAAAAGATACGGCGAGGAAAGTGCCAGCGCTGACAGCATTCCATTTGAGGACGGTGGGTGCGTGAAGAGTGTGTCGAATCTCTTGTAGTTTCGATCAAGTACGAAGATCGAGAACGAACCGTCCTCAAAGCCCAGCGCCACTCTTTCACATCCATCAGCGCCGTCAGCTGAGTCTATAGCCATAGAAACAGGTAATTGTAAAGTATCTGTAGCACCCACGTCGAGTGATGTGGACGCAAGTAGTTCTCGCTCGTCCTTCAGACTCCAAGCTCTCAGTCCGTTTACCGAATCTGCGGCATATATGGTGCTGTTCGATAACATGACCAGCAGCGGTGGATCTGGGGAGCGCTCAGATACCATGATCTCGCTGACAGCACATTGCCCCTGCGACCAGTTGTGGCGTAACCGGTACTGCTGCTTCCATTTGGTCCTTGCGCCTTGTTTGACCAGTGCACCGTCGTCTAACCATTTTGATAGTCTTGAGGAATAGTGTAGTCGATCGTGTGCGCCGGGGTTCTTGATGCCGGGTATACGAGACGCGCGGGGGAGGACGAACGTTCGATAGTAAGCTGCTTTCCAGAGCTCTGAATCGACTGCAAGGCGGCTGTACTTCTTCGAGATCCTACTAATGTGAGCGCACAACTTCCAAGCTCCGATCTGTAGCGTGCCTACCTCTGCGAAGTCAAGAGCGACGATACCGGTAGGAACGACAGAATGCGCACCAGCAGCTCATCGCTCAATCTTGACAGCCTATCAATGTGGGCGACACGCCGCACCTTAGCTGGGTGCTCGACTTCATCGCTCACTTCACGCGACCGCTTCATAGCAGATGAAAGTGCACCTGGGGACGCATCGTGCCTCGGAGTGGAGAGTGTTATCGTTATCGCCTCCGACTGATGACTAGTGGGCGCCACTCGTGACTGCGCGTCTCCAGTGGCGTTGTGTTAGCGCGTCTTCGGTGTCGCTGCCTGGCAGCAAACATCTTTAGTACTGGCGAAGTCAATCGATGACTTGCTTGTTCCACGCGTCTTAGCTTGGCCATGAGCATTCGTTGAAGCATGTCTGATTTTGCGACGTGGGTTGAGAAGAACAAACGCTTGTGGACACGCGTTTACGATGAGGTCATTGCGCCCGATTTCGAGAAGGAGTGGAAGAAGAGTATGATCTCAAAGTGCAGGATATCTGTTGTGACCTGCTAACGACACTTCAGGAGAGGACGAACACAAGCAAGAGTTGAAGAATCGTGAGTATTGGAAACGCAGACCCTTCGACGTAGCTGAGCTGAGCTGTCAACAGGTGATGAGAACCAACAACTGCTTTTCAATCACATCAATGAGCAAATACTCAGAAATGCTCGCGTTGTCGAAGAGAACGAGAGACTTGAGGCTGAGCTTCAACAAAGAGCAGAGAACGCGGCACCCTCAACAACACTTGAAGATGCTACTATGACATCGACTAGCGTTCCTGCAGAAGAGCACCACGATCTGGCGAAGAAGTACGACGACTTAAGCAAGAAGTATCAAAACCTTTCTCAAAAGGCCAAGTATCTTGAAAGAAAAAATAGCGCAGTCATGCAGAAGAACAAGGATATGAAGGACAGTGTGCGCGCATGGCAGCAGTACGCTGACCGCCAAAATGCACACCAGAAATCCAAAGAGGCGACAAAGACGGACGGCGGTCCATCAAGGCGATTGGCCGTGCCTCAACTTGATGAAGCTCCTCCCCATATGCCTTCAAGTCCAAGATCTGTCAGCAGTGTGCGTACGGCATTGTTGCACGCTGATCGAGGGCAGTCTTCGCCTGCTCCCGACCTGCCACTCGTAGATGATGAAGCCACCATTGGAGTAGCGCACGAGGAAGATAAGGGACAGTCACCGAGCACATTAGCCACGCCCAAAGGCCCAGCTACTACAAGCACAGGCGAGGTTCAAATTGCAGCGCATGATGGTGCTTACGGCCACATCGATGCAGTGTCAAAGGAAACACGCAAACTACAGGCAGAGAACCCCGGAGCGCCAAGCTCGAGTCAGACTACGGTGGATGAGGGCGCTGATCCGTTCAACCGACGGATGCAGACAGCTTATGTGGAAGACGAGGACGATATGCCAGAAATAGTCTCGGAACGGTCACTGAAGCGCAAACGTGGCCAACTGTCAAGACTCGATATCTATACAGGGCGATCCTCTGATGGAACTCCGGCCAAGCCTCATCACATCAAGGACGAACCGCGGAGCAGTCCGCCACCTGCAATGCATGCACTCTTACGTACGGAGACAATTGATCTTGACGATGCAGTATCAAACCATCATGAGACTCCTCGCCCTCCACAAGGGAGTACTTCAATGCATCCAAACAACACTGGCACCTTTCGCCACCACCGATCTAGTAGCGCACCATTCTCGCAAGCCGTGAAGAGTGAGAGCACTCAAGAAGGCCAGGAAGCTGAAGAGCGTATATCAAATGTTCAAGCTAGGCTTCAAATTGCTGCTGCTGAGATGCGAGCCTTTAGCGAGCCCATGGGCGTGCTTCCGAATGACCCGGCTGTGCTCCAGTCTCTAGACCCTAACGTTGTGGCACATACACCTGCACGCATCCCAAACAAACGATTGAAAGCAGCTGAAGTCCAACGCACCGAGCATGGCGTGTTTGCGGAGTCTGGAGAAGCTCTTCCGCCAGTAGACGAGAATGAGCTTAGACTGCCCCCAAGTGTCGCTCGTGCGCGGTTCAATCAAAGAATGCGCGCCGCGAAGAGCCCTCACACACCTGTAAATCGGTTGCAGCGAAACACCATGTCGGGCTCACCACTTGTGAAGCCGGAGCGACTATCTGCTTCCCCTACCAACACAACTCGATCTACCCGAATTTCTTCCGACTCTGGTGGATTGCGGAGATCTGCATCTAATTCCCGTACCACTCAACAAGAAGATATCATCCCCGACGGCCGACCAGTCTGGAGTATGAAAGCCCTTGAGAAGCGATCGAGTGCGCAGAAGGGCAACACGCCGTCTTCTGAGAGAGTGTCGCGACTCCGCATGAAGCCCGTGAAGGAGTTGAAGGTCCACGACTTCAAGCCAAACCCAGCATACAACCAAGGTTACAGTTATGCGTTCTCGGAAGCGGTTCGCAAACGTGGTGATCGCATGTGTTTGCCAGGCTGTACCAACTCACAGTGCTGTGGCTCAACGTTCCGCAGACTGGCTGAGGCATTGGATCCACTTCCAGCATCACAAGAAGAAACGCTGCTGGAGGAGTATCTTGGCGATGCGTACAGTACCGTTATGTCGACGCAAATATCATCTGATGAGCGTGCTGAGTTAATTCTGCAAGCACGCACTAAGAAAATGGCCAAGGATACGGGGAAGCATCGAGAGGCCTATGAACGACGCCGCACGCCTCCTGGCTTTTGGCGTGTCGATTTTCCCACTACTCAAGAGCAGGAATACGACAGAGAACAGGCCAAAGAGCAAGAGGTCAAGACTGTGCAAGAACGATGGCTTGAAGCGCAGAGAAAAGGCGGAAAGTGGATCTTCAGAGACGAGTGAGACCGCTACTCATCTGCAGTATAGCTCACAGACACGCTGCGCTCGATCTCTCTTATTGATGCAGCATCTCAATGAAGAGATTGTGATTTTTTCGCGGCGCTGGCTGTGCTGCTAATGATAGATTTGTCGTCGACGCGACTTCCTCTCTAGTTGTGTTGGAGCTTCGATACTTGCTCGAACGTGTATTGCTGTTTCCTTTATCTGCCTGCTTATCCATGCTTTCCCGCCTGTTCTTCAGTCAATCTCACCACATCAGGTCATCTACAAGAGGCTTCAGCACATTACCTCACTCACGCTCGGTTCACAGCTGACATCGTCAAGCGCAAGAAAGCCCATCTTACAGAGCCTATTGCAGCACCCGCAACATTATCACATTGAACACCTTCAAGCCTTCATTCCCACTCGTAGTCACCGCAATGGTACCACCGCGCACCTCCCCATTCGCCGATCAGCCATACGACGTCGCTGTCGCAGGTACAGAGTCTATGGTGGTGGACTGGCTCAAGACACGCAAACTTCCAGATGGCGCCGAGGTACTGTGAGATACCACTCTGCCTTCTTTTAGCGTATTAACCTGCTCGACAGTCCATTGTTGCGAAGCCAAGACGATGGTATCACGGCTGCATTGGCGGCGTACCCATTCCAACTCTACTCCATCGCATGTGGATTGTGTCAGGCGAAGGCCTTCGCAGTAACCGATACCGACTTCCACGCTGGGTGTACCTCACTGTGTTCACTATGTTGTGGGCTGCTGCTGTAGGTCAGGTAGCAACATCAATACCTGAAGCTTGGGAGGCGGCGAAGGACAGACCTGGTAGGGCAGTAGACCCTAAGACTGGCCTTGTATGCGGTACGCTGAATGCTGGTCGAGCCTACCGCATCCTGGCGAGGGGTGCTGTTGGCGGCTTGCCTATACTGGTGACACTGACCATTTTCCTCTTCCCGGCCCTCTACAAGCCGTGATTCAAGTCGTGCTGACCACATTATGATGGCGACTGGGAGTGGAAACACGCTTCTTTTGTTGAACGGCGGATCCTCTTGACGAAGTCTACTTATATAGCTATAGTAATACTATACCGAAGAAAGGTAAATTGAGACTTGAAATGAATGCGACTATCTGAGCTTGACGTCGAGCAATAGTTTGCCTTCCTAGACCACTAAGACCTCCAGCCGTGTCGAAGCTAAGGACGTTTCATAAACCGATCACGTAGCACAGGAGCAAGATGATGGTGGTGATGCAGTGCTGAGTTGAGAATGTGGGGGAGGTGTGTGTCACATGCCACCATCATGTGTCCGTCTGCTGATTGCTCTGACTGCCTAGGCAGTGTGCAAGGGGTCATCTGTGCAATACAGTTTTTGGGCTCAGCAAGCGTGGGGATAAAGCCTCGATCAAGCAGTATGGGTCGAGATAAGACGACTGCGCATGTACCGGCACTCGAGGTCGCTACTCGCTTTGGGAGATCATCACAAGCTCACAGAACGCATTTGAGCGAAGACTTATCACCCCACATCGACGGATCGAGACAACTGGTGCGGACGGCAGCAAAACAAACGTACCCAAAGCAACGTCTGCGCAATGTCGGCGAGAGAGAGAACACACTGTGATGAGCGAAGGTTGCTCGAGCGGCACCGGCTTGAAGGTGGAGAACCCTGGCATGGCGCAAAGCGACTGCCTGATTCGCCGGGCGTTAGCGCGTTCTCTCTCGGCATTTTGGTGTGAACTCATAAGACCTCCAGCTCCCCGACCCGTGACCCAGCGTCGTTCATGTGACTTCCACCTCAGAGCACCCTCTCGCCATACAACCAGTGTCCTCACCAGCAAAGCTCAACCATTACTGTACGGCGCCCTTTTCCTGTCTACACGGTCCTACACAGACGATTTGCCTCTTGTTCCTCCTTTTTTGAGGTTCAAGTTGGAACTCGATACGCCTGATCCGTACTGACCTTCCAAGCCTCACGTGTATCCGCGGCGGGCACGAACATCAAGATCGCTCTGGTAAGTCCCACATATCTGCACGTCGGTCGCGTCTCTTGGTCTGGATGTCGTCTTGGTCTGCGCAGCAACGCAAGAGCTCTGCATCGTATGCGACCCGACTGCGACGTTCGCGTCTACCTTCTGGCTGCCGTGGCGCCCTTCACAGCAGCTTGCTGGGCGTGTTGTTGCTCCGCGTCCCGCACTTGCTCGGCGCGCGCGCATCCACGACGACGAAACGAAGCACGACGGCCTTGTACACTGCGCGCGACCCGCACGTTCGTACGATACGACGGTCCATTTCGAGAATGACAGCTTGGTCCCACAGCAACAAGCAATCAGTGCGCCGCGTCGGTCGCTTTGCTGGAGCTGCGTCGCACCGCTGTACAGACTCACCTGCCTGCGCCCGTGCTAACGTTTGCCGCTTCTTAGGACTCTACGTGCGCATTCTCAGTGCATGACTGCTAGATAACCACTGTATACCGTCGCGTCGAGTGAGACGAAGCGCATCTGTTCACTGCGCTCGTAGTTTGCGCCTACAACCTAGGACTCGAACGCGTCTTCTACTTCGCGCCGGCCACTGCACAAGAAGGACCTTGCGCACTCACCCTCGGACACCTCGCGGCTACCCACATAAACCCGTGGTTTTACACCTTCTGCAGCATTCCCGCCGTTAATCGCGTTCGTGTACCTCTCGACCTCAGCAACATCTCGTACCTCCATCTGCCTTCTGCCTTTGACCGGAGCACCGATCAGCTCCTCGTTTCTCCCCCAACACACACTATTGAGATGGCAGACATCGCTGGTTACCACACTGATGCCAAATTGGGTCAGGACCTTCACTCGAACAAGCGCAAGCGCGATACACGCGATCAGGGCATGAACCGACCCGCGCCAAACATGGGCAATGCCGATTTGACTGATCAGGATACTGCATTCCACCTTGCCGCCCACAACGCCGGTACCAACGACGATATGCAGCAATTTGACATGCACCAGAATGGCGGCGGCAACAATCCAAGTGTAGGGGACACTGCTGCTGCTGCTCTGGCTTATCATCAGATGACCGTACCTCAAGCGACGGAACTACAATTCCAGACACAATCCACAGGCGGTGATGGCTCTTTCAACATGGGAGATCACCAGCAGCAGACCAGCATGCAGGATTTTAGCCTGGAAGCCTTGAAGGCTGCGACGCAAACAGGTCGTCCTGGACAACCCGCTAACAGCGACTCACCACCACAAAGCGCGTCGCACAAACCGCCTGTAGGCTCGGATGAGTGGCACAAAGTGCGGAGGGACAACCACAAAGAAGGTGAGCTTCGAGATCAGATCACTACATTTCTCATTACTAACCATACCCAGTCGAACGTCGCCGCCGTGAGACCATCAACGAGGGCATCAATGAGCTCGCAAAGATTGTTCCCGGCTGTGAAAAGAACAAGGGCTCCATCTTGCAGCGTGCAGTGCAGTTCATTACTCAATTGAAAGAGAACGAGCAGCAGAACATTGAGAAATGGACGCTGGAGAAGCTATTGACTGAGCAAGCTATTACCGAGCTAAGTGCTAGCTGCGACAAGTTCAAGGGCGAATGCCAACGGGCATGGGATGAGGCCCAAATCTACAAACGCGCGTGCGAGAATGCTGGCATTATACCCGACGAGATCAAGGAACGAGAAAACAACGGCGAGCCTACTGGTCCAAGCTGACTGTAGCTTGCTGCAAGTGGCTGACTCAATCTCATGCATCAGCTTTCATTTATCCTACGAGTTTTGTTGCTCACACATCATGTACGGCGACTTCTGTCCACCCCATTTGCTGGTCGTTGGCTATCAGTATACGATATTTTGTTCACGTCCTTCACAGCACCAGCAATTGCTCGATTCATTTCCGGCGTTCTTCGGTATCAGCAACACTCATTCACGATAAGTGGGATCGTACGTGTTGGAGGTGATATGCAGGCGGTTATCTGGGATGCAGGTATAAGAGCCTCACAATAGTAGAGGTAACGGCGGTCTGTTCTTCGCTTACGTCCACAGCTGCTTCTAGGGCATTCACTTTCTACTAGGGCGGTACTGTCCAACTCCCTGGCCAGTGTATAAGGCAGCTTTGCCTGTAAATCTCAGTACATGACCTTTTTGTGATGACCTTGATTTGTGCCCGTGCCATAACTGTGACATGTAAAGGCTTCGATCGTCCCAGCAAGCTACTAGAGCCTCATTGGTTGGTTCTTGTGGTTCTTAAACTCACATGCATGTGAGTAGCACTTTCTTCGAGCACATAATCCCACGATCGCAATCGTCCCCCACGTCTAAGCACAGACAAGCGAGAGCTCGGTTTGGGAAAGAGACTGACGATGGTTTGCATTTGAGATGTTGTGTTCCAGAGGTGGGAGGCACGCTTAGAACCGCAAGACTCCCGCGGACAACACACCAAACAACATCCTAACACCCGGTGCAAGCGACCATGGTGGAACACAGCGAGCTGCAGGATGCGCCGATTGTGCCTCCAGGTGTCGACGAAGGCGACCTGCTAGATATCGAGAACACCGAGCCTGTCGAGCCCGTCATCGAAGCCGAGCCCGCAGAGCTCCACGCGCCCCTCGATACCACCGAACAGCTTGTCGACGCACGCGACTCAGGCCGAGCAGGAGCTCTTCCACCTCTTTCAGGGCGCCCTGGGCTCATGCGAGGCAATTCAGTGCCGACTGCTGCGCCGTTGCACCTTCCTCCACCTGCTCCGCCAGCACAACCCCCACCAGACGCCCCGTCCGACTCGCTCTCGCTCTCGCAGCTCCAGAATCTCGTGAGAGGGCTGCCCAAAGTTGAGCCTACCCCGTACGCCTTCACATACGATGACGCATCTTCGCTTGAGGAGGAGCTGGAGGAGTGGTTCACATACGCGGTCGAAGAGCAGGCTATGCTGCTGAAGGCGCAGGCTTCCTTTGCGCTGGAATGGAGCGCTTTCAACGGACAGAACGAGACTTCATACCAAGAAGGAGGACTGGACTGGAACAGAGCAACGGAAGCACAGCACCAGGAGTTTCTGGAGCATTTGCTGGAGGAAATCAAACAGCCAGATCCCACGTCGAGGCTGAAGAGGCTGGAAGCATTGGTCTACATCCTCCTTGGGTGTTGGCACGAGACTGCAGGGCTTCCGCCTCCGAGCGCAGAAGACGAATCGACGGAAGAGGAAGGCTCAGCTGCCGCCCACAAACCAAATGCATACGACAGATCAGGACAACAAGTGTCATTGATTCTGCGCAATACCAGGATGCTGGCCAGAAGCGACAATCTCCAAACGCTGATCAACGTATTACGATCGTCTTGCATGCGCGCTTGCGGTGTCGTTTCTGAGCACGAAAATCAGCACGAGGGGAAAGAAGCAGAACGCCGCGAGATATGGTGCGCTATGACGGCTGTATACGTTGTGTTGGAGGTCGCGCGATACTATGAGAGGAAAGAGGGTGATTTGAGCCTCAGGACTGCGGTGCTCAGCCTTGACAATCCAGGCCTTCTCATGCTGCTTGTCGAGCTTATCTCGAAACTGCGATGGGATGAGTCGATTAGCCTTCCGCTCAGCAAAGTAACCTTGCTGCTGTGGAAAGCAATGCTAGTCTGCTTTGGTGGTCTTTCTGAAGCCAATAAAGCGAAAGAATCCTTCAAGGACAAGTCACTCGATGCCGCGGACGCAAGAGGACAACCTATCATCACCGCATCGCCTCTTGATTATCACCTCTTCCGTCAGGAGATCAGTTCCAAATATCCGGCTTACAACCCACCAGCGCCGCTGTTCCCTCTGGAGCCAGAGAATAACTCGATTCTTCCTCCGCTGAGGAACCACCCAAACAAAGTCGCAGGTAATCACGTCTTCGGATCTGGCCTTGGAGATACAAATGGAAACAACACTTCCATCCTTCATCAGCCTGTACATATTGCGACCCCAGCACCCTCTCCTCCGCCATCACCGGCTGGTCCAGGTGGTAAAGGAGGCAAGAAGCAGAATTACCAAACCAACCAGATGTTCCCCTTCTTGTATCCACCACTCGATGAATCTAGCAACAACCTTGGCGGTAAGGGCTCCACTGACTTGCAAGACATGCTTGTGGGACGCAAGTGGGAAGGATCTGATATACCGGCCTCGATCTTGGAAGCGGCTGAGCTCTTCGCAAAACGAATGAAGGCTACACGTGCTATGAAGCAATTGTGGGAGGAGCGTGTTGCGTTTATGAAATACGAGCGAGGCTGGTCTGGTCCAGATGATCATCCGGACATCGAAGAGCTTTCGCTTGAGCCGAAGGAAGATGCACCACAGAAAGAACCACCGCCTGCAGGAAGTATTGAGGAGAGATTGGATTTGGTGGAACAGTTCTACGTAAGTTCTCATTGTCCATTGACGCACACATTGACTAACTCTGAGCCAGCGCAACGCGTTACCAAGCTTGCAGTCTTTGATTATAGTACTGATCAAAGCGATCCTGGCGCATGTAACTGCCCTTGTCACTCAGTCGAGTGGAGCAAATGGTCTACAGAGTGGTTTCCAATACCAAGACAACCTAAACGGAACAACAGCACAGAGGCCGGACGCAAACGGCATGAACGGGCACAGTAATACGCCTGCAACTAACGAGGAGCTAGACGCCATGCGTACTCAAGAAGTCCTTGATAAGGCTGTTACTGGCACGCTCATGCTGATCCTCAAGTGGTTCAAGGTTTCTCACATCCTGAAATTTGAGTACATTACGCAGCTGCTGGTCGACTCCAGCTATGTGCCGCTGATCTTGAAGCTGTTACAAATGCAAGAAATCGAGAAGATTGTCAACTTCAAGAGCGAGCAGGAAGAATTGAAGTATGTCAATCCTAGAACTTACTCATCACTCACTAACGGTTGCTAGCTTCTTCAACTTCTGTCGCGCCCATTCTCGTAATGTGCCCGAAGACGGACACGACGACAATGCAGACGAGAAACCAGAGGGCGACTCCGACTCCGACGAAGCTGCTCCACCACCGATCCGACTGACGCGGGGAGAGTCGACTGACTCCGGAGTCGAGCCACTACCTTTGCCTGCTGTGCCTCATCCGCCTGAGGTTGACGAGCTCGGTTTCCCTACTAGCGAACTACCCGCTGAGCCAATTACCAACTTCTCGTGGCGAGCCTTCTTCACGTCTATCAACTACGTGCGCATCATGCAAAAGATTTGCAAGAACAAGGCACACCGCAACCTCATGCTTGTGTCGTATAAATCATCGCAGTTCCTTCGCAAGAGTCTCAAAGTTCCACAGCCGGAACTTCGTCTCTACACGCTCAAACTCTTCAAAAACCAGGTCCCATACTGCGGCAGGAAGTGGCGCCAGTCCAACATGCGCGTCATCACCGCCGTATATTTGCACTGCCGACCAGAGCTCCGCGACGACTGGCTTGCGGGTAGCGATGTTGATGCTGAGGTTGACGAGAGTGTGCCGCTTGAGCAAGCACTGCGTTCTTTGACACATTGGCACAACTTGAAGCGATACCCCGAGAGCTTGGGCGCGAAGCCGGGCGTTCTGGAGGAAGAGCAAGACTTCTTCCGCAACGAGCTGGAGAAGATGGATTGGGGTGATGAAGCAGCCAACGAAGGCGACTACGATCAGGGCTGGCAGGACATGCAAGTTGAGGGTTGGTGAGCTGCTCGAGCGCCTTACCACATTCTTCGAGTCCACGATGTTACGTAGTCGAGGCCCTCCATTGACACGCGTCCAGAATTTCCTGATCGTGCGCGGTTCATTACTGGCCCACAAAATGGGCTCCGGCGCAAAAGAGATACAACGAAAGGCGGACATATAATCCGTGCCTCTGCTTTGTCAACAAAGGGCAAGACCTGGCCAGTGACGCGCTTCGGTCAGTATCGACAGCCCCTTGAGAGAATGGATATCCGGGGATTATTGGACTACTTGGTCATTGCATCACGTTCTGAAGGCGGAAGTAGTGACGAGGATAGCGAGAGCTCGGATAGCAATCGTGACGAGAGCAAGTCTAAGGACGACAAGGCGAATCCTATGCCTATGCTTGACTGGAACAGGAAGGGTGCTAGGATGCGGAAACGTGAGGAAAAGGCTAGGGCAAACACTGACGGGATATCACAAACGCCTGATAGTGCTCATCCCTGATATGTATCTTCTTGTGTGAAATGACAGATCATACTGCAGACTTGGATAGACACTTGAGGGACAATCCTTATACTCAATCATTAAGCTAGCAATGCTATGCACAGACCAACATTTCAAACGCCGACGTGGGAGAAGCAGCGCTCGATTGACATGACAGTTCGCAGCAACGCCTTCTCCACGTTCAAGACACATACTGCTCCGAGCATCCACACACAATGCCCCAGATTTAGGATCAGTTTCCAACGCAAAGCCTCGAGACAGATGGCGGAAAGGGAAGGCGATGTTTTATGCACCAATCAGCGGTGCCAACATCCGGCTGACTTCCGAACGCGGTCACCAAAGAAGCAATGCGGGCCGTCCTGCCTGAGTCGGGCGTCAGATACCCCGAAACTGGCCAGCTCGTCCCCGCAAAATGCAGCTCACGCGAGTCGTGGCGTCGCGGGAGTACAAGATGTCGGCGTCTGCTTTTCGGCTGTTGAGGCCATCACACGCTCTTCGCTTTTCTTCCTTTTCTCGTTCATTCGGTTGAGGTTCTTGTGCGCTGCAATCGTTTCTTGAGCTTTGCAAATCTCCTGAGCGCGAATTCAGAATAGCGGACTGTACATTGAGAGCTGGACAAGATGTCGAAAGTGTTTGATTACGCGGAAGGTCTGTGGCCACTTCCACCGCAACTGCTGAATTCTTAGGTTCATACATAATACAATGACTGAGCTTATGCTAATAGCCAAACAGTTGCACAGCACAACACAGCAGAGAGCTGCTGGGTCATCCTCTACGGTGACGTTTACGATGTAACACGCTTTATACCTGAGCACCCCGGTGGTAGCAAGGTCATTCTTCAACTCGCCGGCTCCGACGCGACAGAGGAGTACGATCCCATCCACCCGCCTGGCATGCTTGAAGAGAATCTCAAGCCCGAAGACAAGCTCGGCAAGATCAACCCCGATTCGCTGCCCAAGGAGGAGAAGACACCCATAGAGACTGGCGAGGCTCAGGATGAAGGGCCAGTGGATCTTGAGAGCTTGCTCAACCTTGACGAGATTGAGGAAGTAGCAACCAAGAACATTCCTCACAAGGCCTGGGCATACTACTACTCCGCCTCGGACGACCTCATATCAAAGGCTCTCAATGGCGCCGTGTACCGCCAGATACTCCTTCGCCCTCGTGTCTTCGTCGACTGCACGCCTTGCGATACATCGACCTCCTTCCTTGGCCACTCCGTCAAACTCCCCATCTATATCTCCCCTGCCGCCATGGCGCGTCTCGCGCACCCAGATGGAGAGTGGGGGATCGCTCATGCGTGTGAGAAATTCGGTGCCATGCACGTCATCTCCCAGAATGCTTCCATGACTCCCGAGCAAATCATCGCAGATGCAACACCTGATCAAGTTTTTGGCTGGCAACTATACGTACAGAATGAGCGCTCCAAGAGTGAGGCCATCCTCGCACGCATGAACAAGCTTGACCCTATCAAATTCATCTGCCTCACCCTCGACGCACCTGTCCCCGGAAAACGTGAACACGACGAGCGCAGCAAGAATGTTGGCTCTAACCTGCCGGTACGCGCCGCGGTCCAAGATGACCAGAGCGTCTCAAAGACTTCGCCAGAGGCAAAGACACCCAAGCTTGCAGGCGTGGGCCAGAGTCTGTTCTGGGGAACCGCAGCGGATCTGACATGGCGTTCTACACTACCTTGGCTGGCGAAGCACACAAACAAGCCGATTGTGCTGAAGGGCATCCAGACACACGAGGATGCGTACTTGGCCAGCTGTTATGCACCACAGGTCAAGGCGATTATTCTGAGTAACCACGGAGGGCGAGCAGCCGATACCGCACCCCCCGCTGTTCACACACTACTCGAGATCAGGAAATACTGCCCTGAAGTGTTCGATCGCATCGAAGTCTGGGTCGACGGTGGCATTAAGCGCGGTACAGACGTCGTCAAAGCGCTGTGCCTTGGTGCTAAGGGTGTTGGACTTGGGCGAGCGGCACTCTTTGGGTTGGGTGCGGGCGGGAAGGAAGGAGTTGAGAGGGTACTTGAGAGTAAGTTGATCCCCATGTTCCAGACGATTCACGATGCTAACAAATCTGCAGTTCTCAAGGCGGAAACAGAAACTTGCATGCGGCTGCTTGGCGTCGAAAGGGTGGATCAGCTGGGCATGCAATACATCAACACAAGAGCTGTCGAGCGTGATATCTATGATGGGCCGGCGTTTGAGAGGTCGGCTATCAGGGCGGCTGTGAAGGCGAAGCTGTAATTATGGGACTAGAGAAGATGACGACTATAGATTATGTTCACATTGTCACAAGGAGTGTATCTTGAAGTGGCTGCTCTTTGCAGTGAAGTGATTTAGCAACTAGCAGTATTTGCTAGATGCCAGGAAAGCTGCAGCTGTTCATTTCATGGGGCCGTATTTGATTAGCGCCAAGTATGCATCGAAGATGAGAACTATCACAACCTCTATTGAGCACGTGTGGTCGCGTTGCACTAGCGCGAAGCGGCGCGTCATCCAGCGCATGGCATTTCACAAACACCATCACGACCATGACTGACGTCTGGAGCGGGGACATCTTGCTCCCAGACGGGAAGTCTATTAAAGGTAAGGACGTGTATCAGTCGCAGTCTACCGTACTCACATTTTGTAGATGTTGGATTTACATCTCACAATATCACGTCTTCACCCGCAATCCCCGCGGCTTCTCTACGCTTTCTCTCGACCGTCGACACCGCCAAGATTCCTTTATACCTTGCTGCAGGGCCCAGCTATGATGTGTGGACCACAAGCGAAGCTTCAGAAGCTTGGTTCGAGTCAATACTCCTAAATCAGCCCATACCAGAGACCACAACCAGCGATGGCGGAACACATGAGTGGTGGACTTTGGCGAGGGCACAATCGCCGATTGGAATCTTAGCACAAATTCAGAACCAAGTGGAAGACGCTCTGAAGCCAAGAGTCACAGAAGTCCTCTTCTATGGAACCATTTCTGCTGAGCCTGCTATCGAAGGTCTGCTCACACCACCCTCCTCACAAGATGTCCCTAACGCTCGACCAGGGCTCTTGCCTGAGCTCCGTGTACACGCATTACCGCTCTCTTCCGATCTCTTGTATAAGCAGCCAGCGTCTGTTTTGCCACATTCCCCGACTCTGAGCTCGAACGACCAGCTTGGCGGCATTGATGCTCAGTTTTTGCCTCCACTGCACATAGTCCACGGTACCCCGAAATCGCCTAAGCGCAAGCGCGACCTGTTCGAGGAGGCAACGATTGCAAAAAGGAACGCCAGGGACAGAGGTGGACAAGGCATCGCAGCAGCAGCAGCTCGAGCGAACGAGTCGCAGCGTCCATACATGCACCGAAAGTCGATATCGATAGACTCGAAAGTCTCGCCACACCCAGACTCTCGACCGCCGTCTGCACATGCACCCTTATCTCGCCCGTCATCGCGCCACCTTTCCCGATCGCCCAGCATCACTGCTGATACTAGACCACTCAGCCGGAAGGATGCCGTAGAAGCGCATGGAAAACGGTCAAACCTGTCACGGGTCGACACAATCTCATCACAACCTGAAGAACCTACAACAGAGTCAAGGAACAAGGAGGCGCTCACAAAAGTGGTAATGGCAGCCATGCGCATGCACGGTTTGCAGCAGCGGAAGAAGACCAAGTCCCGCCGCACGTCTGCAGCTCCCGGGCTGGAAGAGAGCCAACCCATGACGGATGAGATTGCAGCAGAAGATGCCGCCAAAGATGAAGAATTCAAATTGATCTACCATCAGACGTTCAAAGGAGCAACTCTAGCTCTAGTCCGTATTCCTCTTCCATGTTCCCCTCATCATCCACTAACAACTCCAACCAGAGAACCCACATCACCTCGAAACCCCTGCACACGCAACCCGACCGTCTCCGCGACCTCGTCGAGCAATTCCTCACCCTCTTCCTCACCGACCCACTCGCTCCACCACCACCACCGGCACCCTCTGACGAACCAGCCCATGTCGCTACCCCGAGTATCGAACAACCCAGCTTCTTCACTTCGTCGCACCACCACGCTAGTCCCTTTGATCTACCTAGCGGCGCCAGACGACCGCCGATGCTGAGGTCGCAGACAGATGGGCAGGTGTATACCGGATCACCGGTTAGTAGGAGGAAGACGAGGGATGATCGGCTTGGGGCTGATGATGTGGGATGAGCCGTAGTTCCATCAGACGATCTTTTACTTGAAGGGAGTGAAATGGGGCAGGACAGGAAGGCGTGTACACGAGTCCCCAGCCCTCAGGTGCTGGATCCGGTATCTGTCGTACACACGCATGAGATGGGCACCGTACCCAACTCTCAGCGCGACTGTATGCGTTGTGTGCTGTGTGCAGTATTACGCACCCTCCTATCCCCTTCGCCTCGCCTGGACTTCCCCTTCCCCTCCCTTTGCCTCCTCTCGACCCAACTCGACCCACTTCGACGCGACTCGACCCCAAAGTCCCAGACGTCCAACAGACAACTCCACCACCCCACAACAAATCCAATAATCCCCAGGCCTCAGAATCTGAGAACATAAATGCCAAGTACTGCTGCTAGACTCGACTCAACTCAACCCAACCCAATACACCCTACCTCAACCCACCCCTAACCCGAGCCACCCTAACCCAAAGTCCAGTCCAGTCAAATCAATACACACTCTAAGCTGCACATCCTAAAATCCCTTGCGCGCGTCTGCTTCCAAGACTATATTAGTTCACAGTTAAATCCATAAGGTAGATGGGTGGAAAAGCTGTTCTGCTATAGGTGGATTGTAGTAGTAGTAGTAGTAGTAGTAGTAGTAGTAGTAGTAGTAGTAGTAGTAGTAGTAGTAGTAGTAGTAGTAGTAGT
>JAPEUT010000191.1:0-53250 GCA_027946375.1 Neodidymelliopsis sp. IMI 364377
CCCTCACCCCCCCTCTTCCACAACCTCAACCAAACCGCATCCGCATTCCCCTTCTCCACCTCCCTCCTCACATCCGCCCGCGCCAACACAGCGTCCAGCATATCAAGCACTTCCTCAAACTGCTCGTCGCGCAGTAAGACGTGCGCTGCGATGGCGCAGAGACACGAGACGAGGGAGGTGTGGAGGAGGCGCGCGGGGGTTGTGGTGTAGAGGTGTGGTGGGTCGGGGTTTGTTGTAGTATTTGAGGAAGGGGAAGGGGAGATGGTGAGGGATTCGAGGGCGGAGTGGATCGAGGAACCAGAAGAACGAGGTCCTCGTGTTTGGAAAGTTGGTTTGGACGACCGTTGCTGTGTGCGGCGGTGTATGGTTTTGAAAATGTAGAAAGCGGATTCGGTTCGACTTCGCATGAAATTGCCCGCGTGCTCGCACATGAGTCCTATGACGTCGAGGGTGTGGGCGACGATGTAGGCTTCTGGGTCTTGGAGGCGGGGGAGTAGCACGGGCCAGAGGGTGTTGATGAGTGGGAGGAAGGAGGATTCGTGTTTGGCTAGGGCGGGGATGGTGGTTTGTAGCAGGGAGAGGAGGGAGGTGCGGAGGGAGGGTGAGGTCGAGGTTAGGTAGTGTTGGGTTAGTTGGGAGATGGTGAGGAGGATTTGGTAGGTGCGTGGTGCTGGGGGTGGTGGAGCGGGTTGCTCGGGGGGAGGTTGGTCTTCTGTTGGAGGAGCATCAGGATTCTCGGGATTGGTTGGATGTGTGTCTTTCCAGGGTGTATCGGGGAAAGGTTTAGGTATCTCCTCAGCTTCTTCCCGCTTCCGTTTAAGTTTGTCCGCTTTCATTTGTTTGAGCGTGCTGATGACGTCTGTCATGGTGATGTCCTTGTGTCCCACTGAAGTCGAGTTTTGAGTTTTGCTGGCTTCAATGGTAAGCTGTGGTGCCTTCACGCCTTCTTCTGTCATGCCTTTGAGGACAGAGAAAAGAAGCTCGACCAGTGAAGGATAGCCGTGATATCGCTCCAGTGCTTCGAAGATGCTGCTGACCAAGTCGTCGAGGTACGGCAGAAGCGAGGGACCACAGAGCCGCATCATCATGAGCAGGACCTGAGGTGCTTGGGGTGAGACGTCTCCAACAGCTAGCTTTAATCCTACAGCGTTGACTATATAGTCGACGTTGTCAACCACAAGTTCACGCGCACTGGTATAGCCGGACGCATCGGACACGATGTTCAAGCAGGTGACCGCGTGCTCGCTAAGTGCGGAGTTGGAGCTTCCCAGTTGATGCAGTATTGGATAGAGAACTTCGCCCAGCTCGGCGCGAAATTCCGTCCGGTACCGTGTTGCTTGCAGCGCTACTGTCTCCAGAGCCAGCGCGTAAAAGTGCCAGGGTAGTGTAGTAGAGTCGCGCTCAGTCAGGAGAGTGACCGAGTGCGAATACAGGTCGTCCAAAAGCTCCTCTCGCGGGTTCGATGACCCCATATCAATGAAGTCGTCGAACGATGGACTGGTGATGGCCAAGTCGCGTAACAAATTCACCGATACCCAGTAGCTGGCCAGCTTCATTTCTTGTGTACCGGCGTCGATTGTACGAACCAGATCTTGTACCACATTCAATGCGGAGTCCGATTTCGCAAGCTGAGCCAACAGTGACCTGAATTCCATCATAATATCCTGTTGACCCTTAAGTCGCAACTGAAGGGGTTGGAAGTCTGCGTGTTGGCTGGAGCCCAATACCAAGCCTTTTTCAGCCGAGTTGCCTGTTGTCAGTTCTTCCATTCCTTTCGAATCTGCGAAGACTGCTGCAACACTGTCTCGTAGCCCGTCTGCCAGGCGATCGTCAATGATCGCTGGATCCTGCCCCAGCAATCGCAACGTCACTGAGATTTGATGGATGATGAGACGTCGACTATCATCATCTTTTGACTGCATTACACGAGAAAAGGACACCACCCAGCCGTGGAGGCTCTCTCGCAAAAGGTCGCAGAGCTTCTGATTGACAGACAATATCATTCGCAGCTCGTCTTCGACCGTGTCGTGCGACCCTTCTCGCCCAACAAGGCTGATTACTGTCTCAATACTCATGCTGGTGCAAGCAGCAAGCGACTTTCGACAATCTTGAATGACGCATAGACAAAGCTTCAATAGTGCTCTTCGAACCTCAGATTTATCATGATTGCGCATCCTGTAGACATTGGCCAATGCGATCTTGATCTGGGAGGCTGTCGCGTGTAGCCATGATGTAGAGCGTACGGTTGGGGCGTTTTCTGTCTGTTCTGCAGGGGCCTCTTTCGGTAGGTCCTTTGTGTTTCGATCACTCAACAGACGTACGAAGAGCGCCTTCAGAACATCGAGACCCTGCTCAATAACTCGGAACCCGGCTTTATTGTTGCTACCAGGAGTCAGGACTCTTGTCAGCGAAGACACGATCTTTGGGAAGAAGCTGGCAAGCGCGTCACTGTCAGCTACAGCAAGTTCTAAATTTTTAACAGCAATCACAGCTGCAAGCTTGATGTTGTTCGACTTGCTCTCTGCAAGACTATCCAGCATAACAAGCACGGCTTCTCCTAGAGCAGGGATGTTGTTAGTTGCGGTGAGCGCGTGTTTGCCGGCTTTTGATCGAGATGCTTCAACTAGAAGCTCACCAATGCACTTGAAAGCCAGAGCTTGCAACTCCTCTGACGTTGCAGCAATGCCATTTTCGGCGGATGAGGGTTTCGCCAGGAAGGTGAACAGAATCAAAAGCTGCCCGGAGAGAGCAGGCTCTAGACCGCCGCCCCAGCCAGCTCGAAGAAGCTTTGAGACACATTCAAGGCACAGCTCAAGAGCACGAACCGGGACCTGGCGGGAGAGCCTCAAAACTTGGGATACAGGCACGAAGGCATACTCGGCGAGCTTCGCATCCAGAGATGCACTGCCACTGACACTGTTCAGAGTATCGAGCAGACTGGTAAGTGCCTGGACGAGATCATGTTTCCCGTTCGGCCTCTGGGCTAATGTTGCTGTGACTTGGAGGACTTGGATACAAGGCTGCTTCAGCTGGGCAAGACTTAGCAGGCGTCCGGAACATAACAAAGTAGTCACTCACTCGCTGGAACATGCGTTGTCTCTCCATCTTGCTGCTTTTCGGCAAGTAGTACGTCTAGTCGTAAAGTGCATGTAGACTGGTGCCTGAAGAATTTGAATAGGTGACAGTATGATGGTGCAGAGTCAAGGCGTTGAGAAGATGATAGCCATGTCTATGTCTATCTCTTGTTTGTGCCAAGCCTGTCGAGGTGGTGGTGAAAGCTCGGCGATGGGCTCGAGCTGCCGATGGAGCTTTGGCGGACAGGCGCGTGTCATGCTTGCTAGCGCGTCACGCTTGGGCGGAAAGTAGCTCCCCTCGAGCCTCTATCACCGAGGACTCGCGCATCATCATCACCGTGACGCGCCCCAACTGACTCTCGGCGCGTGCCATATAGCCACTCTTCCACGCGTGCAGTCGAATGAATCTTGCACAACAACACTGGAGTAGCAATTCCCACTTTTGAACGCGCAAATACGCGACATGGCTCGACGCAGCCGGCGCAGCGCTGCAGCAGCGGCAGAGGTTCTTGAGGAGCAGGAGCAGGAGGTGGAACAGGAAGAGCAGGAGGAGCATGATGAGGAAGAAGAAGCAGAGGAAGAGCAGGATGGGGTCAGGATATTGAAATTCAAGCAGACCCTGGTTGGGCGGCCGGGGAAGCAGATCAGCGTGGGCGACCTGCTGGCGCGCATGGAGACACTGCTGAATGAGCTGCGAACAATAGATCAGGAGGAGGCACATCGCGAGTCGCTCATGCCAGTCGCGCAGGAACTGGCACATCAGAGCCTGCTGCAGCACAAAGATGCCGGAGTGCGCGCATGGACGTGCTGCTGTCTCGTCGACATGCTCAAGCTCTTCGCGCCAGATGCGCCCTACCCAGCATCCAAACTGAAGGTATGCTCAACACATCACTGCATCGCACGAAATCGCTGACACCAGCACCAGGAAATCTTCTCCGTCATCATCACCAAGCTGCTGCCTCTCCTCGCCGACCCTTCGCACCCCTACAACAGCCAACACATGTACGTCCTGCGCTCGCTCGCCGAGTGGAAGAGTATACTTCTCATCAACGAGATCCCTGGCTCCGAAGCCCTCACAACCGCCTTGTTCACAACGTGCTTCGATGTGTTGTCTGGCCCATCCAAGAGCGACAGCGGCGAAGAACTCAGCAAGAACGTCGAGCACAACATGACCGAAGTTCTCTCTACTATAATTGACGAAGCCTCGGCCGTCTCACACGATATCGTCGACGTCATCGTCGCACAGTTTCTTTGGGCAGATCCAATCACCCTTGGCGGCTCCAAGGGGAAGAAGAGTGCGCCGGTCGATGCGAAACAGACAACGCTGCGTCGCAAGGAAGCGCCACCCGCGTACAACATGGCCAAGAACGTGTGCAACGCCTACCCAGACAAGATGGCTCGCTTGATTGGAAACTACTTCAGTTCTGTCATAGTCGATTTCACAAATTCAGGCCCATCTTTCAAGCGCAATCGCGCTGGCAGTGAGGACCTGGACGAGGACGGGTCAAAGGGTCCTTCAGATGAGGACATCAACGAGGCGAACAAAGCACATAGGCTGTTGAGAGAGCTCTGGAAGTGCTGTCCAGGCGTGCTACAAGACATCATCCCACATCTCCAGGACGAATTGGGCACGGAGAATGTGCAACTCCGCCAACTAGCGACCGAGACTTTTGGCGACATGATCTCGGGTATTGGTGCAGCGGGACCACCACCACCACCGCAAATGGATCCGGTTGCATACCCATCTCAAAGTTTAGCACGCTCCGATGCAGCGCGACCATTTGACTTCCTCACTACACCAACTTCCATCAACTCCTTCCCAACTCAACACCCGGTCGCCTACCACTCCTTTTTGCAGCGCAAGAACGATAAATCGCCCATCATTCGAGCTTCCTGGACGACGGCCATCGGTCGCATATTGACAACGTCAGCTGGCGGTATCGGACTCGATCCCGAGGAGGAGCAGAACCTGCTGAAACAGTTTGCTGAATGCTTGATCGATAGTGACGAGAAAGTGCGACTGGCGGCGGTCAAGGCTGTTGAACTCTTCACTTTCGATGATATCATTCGGAAACTGGGCAGCAATGGCAGCATGTTGGAGAGTGGCTCAATTCTTTCTAACCTGGCAGACCGCGTAAAGGACAAGAAGAGCATCATCCACTCAGAGACGACAAAGCTTCTAGGTCGAATCTGGGGCGTTGCGTCAGGTGCGATTGCAGAAGGCGACGATACTGTTAAGAACTTGCTTGGTTCGATACCTTCGCGAATTCTTGAAGCATGCTATGTCAACGACGCGGAAATCAACGTGCAAGTCGACTTGGCGCTATTCGACTCCTTACTACCACTCGGTTACCCGCCGATGAAGCCAAAAGCAGCTACAAACGGGGCATCACAGGTAGTGAAGGACAGCCAGGCCAACGGCGATCAAGGGCACACCGAGGCCGAACTAGACAAGCTCCGGACGGAAAGACAGCTCGTTCTAGTTCATGGGCTCAGCGAAAAGGCCAAGAAGGTCTACTTTGCTAAGCAAAGCAACCAAGTTCAGGGTGCCCAGTTCATGGAGGGCTTCCTGCAGGTCTGCGAGAAGTACAACGGTGGCGTCGTCAACAAAGAAGACAAGGACGTCAAGACAAGACTCAGCGGTCTTATTGCTTACTACGCCAAAACACTTCCTGAACCAACACGGACCAACGACGAGCTGTGGAAGTTTGCAAAGGCACATGACCGCCGCGCGTACGCCTTGATCCGCTTTTGCATGGATCCTGCAAGTGACTACCGAAGGGTCTTCAAGTCCATTGTAGGTTGAATTCATATCAACCCCTGATCTTGCTAACACCGCCACAGAAAGAACTGCGCAAACGCATCGAGGATGGTCCGGGCGCCGCCCTGCTCGATGTTCTGATACCTCTGCTATACCGTGTCGCGCTGCTCTGCTACAACAAAAGCCACGTCGCAGCTGTTATCGAGTATACCCGGACCGATGACAAAGGCCTCGGCGCCACTGCTCACGAACTGCTGAAGGAGATTTCCGTCAAGCACCCCAAAGTCTTTTCCACTCATGTCAAAGATCTGTGCAGGACGCTTGAAAGTGAGGCGCCGACAGCAAAGACCTCCAACCCACCTGGTGCAGTCGACGATCTCAAAGCCTGCGCAGCCTTTGCCAAGAAATTCCCCAGCGACATTCCGATGAACGCAAAGGACGGCCGCAAACTGGTACAGAGTTTCCTCAACTTTGCGCAGTACGGCACGCCGGCACAAGCAGCGAAGCATGCCATTACAATCATCATGCACAGTGACAACAAGAAAGAGCTGCACGCTAAAGAGATCCTGGACAAGAGCATCAAAGGTTTCAAGTACAATGGCGATCACTGGCTGACGAAGCTAGCTGCGCTCAGTCAGCTAGTACTGCTTGCCCAGACCGAGTGCGAGGACAGCATGGATTCTATCATCGAGATCGCCATCGGAAAGGTGCTTCACGAGCCCCACTTAACCACAGAAGACGCCGACGTCGAGTGGATGGAGACGCCTGATGAGGACATTCTCGGCAGGACGTGGGCGCTGAAGATTCTCATCAATCGCCTACGCTCTCTTCCGTCTGACGCCGACCTTGACGAAGCCGCAACAAGTACCTACGCTCTGCTTAACCGGTTAGTGAAAGAAAATGGCGAGGCATCGGAATCGAACGACACACCAGCAGGGCACAAGTCTCGGCAACGGCTCCTTGCAGCTAATGCGTTGCTGAAGCTGTCGACGAACAAGCGGTTAGACAGCTTGCTGAAGCCTGCCGACTTCGTTCAGCTGGCCCTTGTCACCCACGATCCCTGCGCCCAGGTACGCAGGCTCTTTGCCGAGAAGCTGATGAAGTATCTTGGGCAAAACCGCCTTCCTCCCCGATTCTACACCATTCTCTTCTTCTTTGCACACGAACCCGAGCGCGGTATCAGAGAAAGCACACTCACATGGATACGCTCTCGCCGCGCCACGTTCGCAGCACGCAAGGAGACCATTCTCGAAATCGTTTTCGCCCGTCTGCTTAGCCTCCTCGCCCATCACCCCGATTTCGAAACCGACAACGACACGCTCAAGCTGATGTCCGAGTACATTCTCTACTACCTGAAGTGTGTGGCCACAGAAGACAATCTCTCGCTCGTTTTCCACGTAGCGCAACGCGTGAAGGGCGTTGCAGATGGCATAGCGCCTTCCCGTCAAGCCGACGAGAACCTCTACGTCCTGTCCGACCTCTCACAAGCACTCATCCGCTCCTGGGAGGAGCAAAACAACTGGACCATGCAATCCTGGCCGGGCAAAATGCGTCTCCCGTCCGGCATCTTCCGCGCCTTGGAGTCGCATGACCGTGCACAGGAGATTGCGAAGAAGACATGGATCGACGAAGACCTGGCTGAAGAGCTCGACCCGCTTGTCCGCAAAGCCATCCGCAGTAAGAAGCGCAAGGCTACTGACGGTGCAGAGGGTGTGCGAAAGAAGAAGCCCAAGGGTGACAGGCCGATTAAGGCGAAGAGGGAGAAGAAGGAAAAGCCGGTCAAGACGCCACGGAAGAGAAGAGACAGTGACGATGAAAGCGACGAGGGTCAGCTTGCGCCGGAGACGGAGCCGAAGAGGAAGAGCGGGCGAAAGAGCAATGTGTCGAAGAGCTATATTGAAGTCAGCAGTGACGATGAGAATGCCGGGGTGGTTGAGGAGGGAGAAGAGGAGGATTCAGCAGAAGATGTCGAGATGGGAGATGCCGACGCAGGGGAAGAAGCCGAAGTGGAAGAAATGGACGCCGAGGCCAGTGATGCAGGGGAAGAGATCGAAGCAGACGCTGAAGCAGAACCCTCTGCCGAATCAGAACCAGAACCAGAACCAGAACCACAAGCCGATCCCTCACCCCCCAGAAAATCAACCAGAGGCCGCCAAGCAAGAAACCAACCCGTAACCCCAGCAAAGACATCCACACCCGCGAAACCCACGTCAGCAAAGCCAACACCAGCGAAGCCCACCCCGAGCAAATCAACAAAGCCCGCCACAAAAGCGAAGGCGAAGGCGAAGACAAAGGTGAAAACTAAAGCAGCTACAACGGCAGTAGAAGAGGAAGATGAAGGGGAAGAAGCAGAAGAAGCAGAGACTAAAAGTCCACTGGTTCCTACGACTACGAGTACGAGGCGGAGTGCGAGGAGTAGAGCGTAAGCGTGAGTGTTGCATTGTAGTTGTTTAGTGGAGTAGTGGATTCACGTGAAGAGAAGAGAACAGAAGGTAGTCGGTGTTGTTACCTCATGCTATAATTGTCAGATATATATCTATTATACCATGCCATACTATTCCAATCCTCGCTTCTCTACCTTGCTAATCGCTAGTTCTAGTCTTTATAAGTCTATAGCTTGCTCTATACTGTAATAAATCTAGTGCTATGTCTTAAGAGGCACAGGGTTTGGAAATAGAGATAGTGTATGTTCTATTGTTCTTTGCAACGGAATGTGATTTCTGCTAGGTTTCTAAGCAAAGCCACTCTAATCCTGACAAATCAATGTCCTCTCTTAGTAGATAAGCACCTGCCCGAAGCAGCATCTCAACTATCTGCTTGTGGCCTCCCTCTAAAGCTGCATTTAGTGCGTTGCAGTAGACTCTATCCTGCGCATTAAAGGCAGCGCCTTTGCTAAGCAGTATCTTAACTACCTGCTTATAGCCTTCTAATGAAGCTGCCTGCAGTGCGTTGCTATAGGTTCTACCCTGCGCGTTAACGTTGGCGCCTCTGTTAAGCAGCATCTTAACTACCTGCTTGTGGCCTCCTGATGAAGCTGCACACAATGCGTTGCTATTGCCTCCATCCTGAGCGTTGATATTGGCGCCTTTGTCAAGCAGTAACTTCGCCATTTCACATTGGCCAGCATACGCCGCGGTGATCAAGGGAGTCTCGCCCCACTTATCTTCCCTATTCACTGCCTTGACAATAGGCACATCTACAGTGGCTAGCACCTTCTCAATTATCACAGGTAGCCCAAACCGCGCTGTGTAGTGCAACGCTGTAGTCACAGGATAGGCGAAGCTATACTCGCTGGAATTGTAGTCTGAGGCCTTCAAAACTTGTGCGAAACACGAAAAAGACTTGCTCCGAAGCAGCTCACAAGCATGATCGGCAACCTCTGTTTCAACTGTTCTCGCATGGCTTCCCCAGTGGTTGCTCGCATAATCCAGAAACTGGTTTTGTCGTAGTCTTGCTCCAAGCTCCTCGGCAGTAGAGCAGCGGCCGCTTTGGAAAGTGCTGAAAGACAGGTACGTGAGACACGTGGTAGCAATATGCAGCCGGCCGCCAGGGTTCCATGCATCTCCGGTTCGCTCGAAGTACTCCTGTGTAGTATAGTGCACAAGACGGATGACGGCGCTCTCTTGGTCGACAACAACAAGACCGGCACATACGGACACTAGGTCCTCCGGTGTGAGTACATTTTCTGGGTCTAAATCATCTTCGTCGGGCTCCACTGCCAGGGCGCAGCAGATCTCAGCGGTAGTAAGCGGCCGTTTGGCGAGTGTGATCCAAGACAGGACCTTTTTAGCCAGTTCGCAGTCTCCCTCTAGCTGACTTTCAATCCTCTGAAGAGCTTCTCCGTACGCGACTTCAAGTGCGGCTGCACCCGTTGTGAGCTTGGTAAGAGTTGCTTTTACGTCTTTGGTTGTCCTCTTGTCTAGCAGCGAGTCTATGTGCAGACGAGCAAGGAGAAACCTAGAATTGCATAAGTGCGCGCGACTACCTCAGTGTCACATAAACTTACATTCCGTCCACCGCATCTGCTATCTGTTCCTGCACCATATCCTGCAGCATTGGGTTGCGTTGTATGCATGCGGGCAGTCGGTACACTTGGCCATCAACAAAACGCCTGATGTCCTCTCTGCTAGCCCGCACCTCGAGCCTCAGCGCTTGCCTGAAGGCATCCTCAATGTCTGGTATGAAACGGGAGGTAGCCATTAGGCGAATGTCCTGTACCGCCTGGAGATCTCGGAGTTTGGTTAGGAGTTGACGGCGAGTGTCTTCCTGACATTCATCCAGTGCATCGATCACCACGTATACGGTAGGATAATGCGCAAGGACACCTCGCAGCGCGCTGTAAACCTCGTCAAGCGATGGTTTAGTCCCCCGGTTGGCATACTTCTGGTATAGTCGCTCTATGTGATCCACTGTCGACAACCGACCCTGGACTAGCTGCTTGAGCATGGCTGCCAGTAGGCTCGATACCTTCTGCTCCTCCTGAGCTTTGTAGTTGCAATACACATAGGCTATCCCGTGTGCACTGTTTTGCGCTTTGTTGAGTACATGATCGATTGCAGTAGCTGCGATCATGGTTTTGCCAGCTCCTGGGATACCTGGGCAGAACAGCGTAGCCTTGGTCTCGTTGAGCCAATGCACTAACTCAGGTGCATCTAGAAACCACTGCGCTGTCCCTTCCTGCCTGCGCTGTATGATGTCCGATTGCTGAGAGGGGAAGTCTGAAGCTGATATCCAATCTAGAAGCCTGCGGTGCTTCGCTGAGTCTTGGTCTTGACGAATCGTGTCTACCCTAGACTGGATGGTTGTTACATGCGTCCGAACAAAGCTGGTGTCGTTTTTGATAGCTTGCGAAAGTTTGCTTGTATGCGTAAGCTTTGCTGCTTCACGGTCAAGTTTGGTATCTTACAAGTGGTCCATATGCAGCGCGATCTCTACTAGCGTCTTCAACCGCTCCATTCGAGCCAAAATGCCTCCAACCTCCTCCTTCTTGAACTTCCACATCAGTGCATCTCCGGCTTTTTTCAGTCGACCCCCGTCAGTCATCCTGTCCTGCAGCGTTTCCAGCGCCTGCTTGAACTGGTCCAGCGGCCCATTCTCGACTGCGAGCGCTCGGACGGCGACGTACCATGGCTGGCTGGCATCACCCCCTTCCAGACGAAATCTCAGATTGATGAGAAGGCTGTTAAGATTTGAGGCCTCCACTGTGCACTCCGCGCGGTCCTTTGAGGCATTCCTGACGTCATTCAGGTAGCCGAGCACCTTCGCTGAGAGCTGGAGAACCGCGATGATACTGGCTGTGACGTCCATACCGCAAGAAGCAGTGATCTGAGTATAACGAATACGATCCAGCGATAGTGAGAGGGGGAGTCGACAAGATGAACGAGTGCCGACCAGGCTGAAGAGTGGCGGCTGCAGCAAGGCTGAGCGTAGTCAGCATGGGGTTGTGAGCAGCCTATCGACAAGGCTGCCTTGATCGTGAACATCACCTGTTTACTCTGCACGCACCTACGCGCCTGCTTACTCCGTACACCTTCCCACTTGCCTCAGCCTCGCTACTTGCCTACGCTTTCCCACTTGCCCACTCAATCACTCACGTGATCTAGTACATCCTGGCGTCACAACTGTGTACCTTTCCCGCAAGTTTAATTATACAAAGGAGCTAGTACCTAGTCTTGCACCAATTTGGCAAAAAACTAGGCCAAACAGTAATCATTTTTCCCGCTTCCTGCCCGCAAGTTCAATAACAATGCAAAGCTTCGTTCCTTAGCTTCGCAATGATAACAAAGGTTGAGACAGAAACAAGTTGAGTATTCCTATCGACGTAGAGTATAGTGTAAGGCGCGAGATTAGAGCCAAAATTCCACATAACTAGTTGTGTAACTCTCCCCAAACACTTCCATACGTATCCCAAGCAGCATACATATTCTGGGAGCCCAAAGACACTGCCTCGAAACCTTCTTTCCACAATAGTACTACGCTTACTCGATCTTAAGCGCTTGGTAATCCGCAGGGAGGTCAGCATGAGTGGCAGTCTCGGCAAGTTTAATGCTAAGTATGAGTATTAGTTCGTTTAATCAAGGATGCAAATCAATACTAGGATTGCTGGTCGTATATGGTACTTACTACCAGAAGAGTTAGCAAGCAGTTCCTATCAGCCGAGTGCATCGTTACGTACCAAATCTCCCACTTGAGCGTCTGTAAGTCCAGAGATGGCGTAGGTGGTTCCATCAGCCAAGAACAGTTCATCCGGCTTTACGCAATCTTCAGCTGGAGCGTCACGAGTATCAACACGGGAGGCCCTCTTCTTCTTGCCGTAGAAGCGATACGCGGCACTTTTGTAGTGGCGGTTATCACCGTGGCACGAAAAGGCATTGCCGTTGCTCCTGAATTCGTTGACGAGGGAATTCGTGTTGCAGCCTTCACCAGCATAGCCATCGGTGAGGAGATCCCAGTTGCTGGGGATGTTGGAAAATTGAACCGCAGCCCATCCGTCAGATCGTTGTCCGCTGCAGCATCCGTGAGGGTTGACGCCTGTACATCTAAGACCGTATCCGTTCCTGCAGTGTGCTTCTCCGAACCACTCGATGTCGATGGCAGAGGCCGCGGTGGCAAGGGCGAGGATGATGGAGGAACGCATTTTTATGCTAGGATGATGATTCTGAGTGTGTTGGGCGATAGATGGATGTGAAGATGAAGTGTAGATGAGCACGACTGAATCTGTGAGAGCATACGGACCCTTTTATCTTCATCCAGCACTGCACGGGCAACACCATCACACCAGTCAAATACCATGAAGATGCAGCTGATAGCCCAAATCGTTCTAGTTGACCATAAAGAGTTCCCTCATATGTCCTTGTAAGGCCCCGAGTAAGACGCTCTAGCTTTCAAGAGAAGGTCGCAGCAGATCAAGATAGTATGACCGGTCTGTCCGAACACCAGCATAATAAGATCAGACCACAAGCTCCTCATGCGAACATACGGCCAGACGCCAAGAGTGAAACTCAGTACGAAGTTCCGTGTGGATAAGTTATCCTTGCGTTAAACGGCCTCTAGTTTGCAATAAGCCTAGAGCTTATGCTTTGATCTGACGCCCAGCTTTTCAATTAACGCTTAACGTTGCTTACGGTGGGGATCATAAGCATAGGCCCAACAGTATGGCTAGCAATATAATGCAGTGCCTCATACTGAATAGCAAAGCACGCTTTTGTAAATCTCGGGTCAGAAAGTCTCGTGTTAATAAAGTGATCTGTGTGTTGAACGGCTTGTGGCATGCAATGCATGAGCCTATATTGATCTAACGCCCCATACACCCTCAATTGGCATGGCCATTATACTATGAGAATTATAAGCATACGTCAAGCAACATACCCCGACGCCCGATGCTTGATTCACACGGCATCTCGAAGCGCGCCATCCCAAAATGTCACTTACAAAATAGATGTAATTTGCTGCAGCTACGCACTTCACGCGCATCACCACGCCAGCCAAGGAGCATCGCCGTCTCTCACACAGTAAAAGCAGCCCTGTAGCGCATAGCAGGGGAACAAGAAGCAGCACCCACGCCGCAGCCTAGCATAGGGAGTACCCGCCGGCCAACCGGTCTGCGGCTAGGGCTAACCGAGTGGATCCCTCAATAAAACACAAAAAGTGGGAGTAAGATTGATGAATTGAGTCTACGGCGAAATCTCCATGTAGGAGTAATACGCTAAGGCCATTGGCAAACATTAGGTATTCCGACGCTCCTTGTAACGTTCCTTAGCTCTAGGGTACCTATCTACAGGGCAGCGCTCCTTGATGTCAGACGACCGCCTGATAAAGAAGTAGATGTACGTGTAGTAAGAGGGAGAAAGGCAAGGACATTATAAAGGAGCCAGGATTTAGTTTTACAACGGTTTAGCCTAAATTTCCTACTGAATTGGTGCAAGACCAAATACTAGCTCCTCTGTCACCTAGCAGATACGTATAAAGAAAACACTTCGTTAACGCTAGTTGCGATGCAGAGGTGCAAAGTAACAAAGCAAGCTACATAGCTAGGTTCTAGAGCAAAGCAGTAGGAAACCTAATTAGCTAATGTTGGTGATGCTAAGGTGTAATACCCTTACGTGACAAACACGTTCTCTGTAGTCTTACCTGCCTCTACGCACGCCTATCTCTCTCTATCTCTACAACTTAATTTTCTTCTAAGCTAAGGGTACTTTACATCTCTGCTTCGCATAATTTAGTCTATTTACGGCCTAAGGCCCTTAATACGCAAAGCATTCTATAGCAGCTAACCTACTACCTACTCTCTTACTACCAAACCTAATATACCCCTAATATTAGTACTATAGACTCTACTTACCAAACTTAACAGAAGACTAAGACATCTCGCTCCTTACGCCCTTATTACTGTCACGCTAAGCACTTTTCTCTAAATACTACATGCTATGCAAGAGTAAATTGTACTTCTTGCACACCCTCCTTTCTAACCTAATCTAAGCTTAAGTATCTTGCTAAGACATGTTATTGTATTAAGTAAAAGAGAGCCTTACACACGCCCTAGATAGTAGTCTAGCTATAATAACTATCCTAACTAGAAAAACACTTGTATATAGATTAGAGTAAAGAGCGCTTACTGGTATTTAGAAGGCTTTATACCGCATCGCTCGAATAAGTTTTTTTTCTGTTTGAAAAACACTTAATATAGTATAATATAATATATAAGTAGTATTTACATAGATACAGGCCATGCAGCTATGCTAACCTCCCTCTCCACGGTTCCAAAAACTCTCAACCGGTTCCCAAACTCTGCCCAGAAGGCTGCGTTTCCGAGGTCGGGGATCCGCTCCATTCGTTGCCAGGAAAGAGCCGGAATGGAGACCCAGCCTGTGGTGTCTTGGGTAAAGATTTCGTTGGCCCAGGAATTTGGATGGTCTGCGGTGGTGGTGGTGGGTGGTTCTGAAGGAGTTGGGGAGGGAGAGGAGTCGAGGGTCAAGGTGTCCAGGGTGGCGAAGGGGTTGGTGGTTGTGAAGTTTGTTTTATCGTCTATTTTCTTGGTCTTGGATTTGGATTTTTTCTTTGATTTGCGGGGGTTCTTTTTCGTTGCGGGCGCTGGGACGAAGTCGGATGATAGTGGTGGGATGGGTGTGGGAGATTGGAGATCTTCCCGGTCCGAGGGCAGGGCGATGCCGCCGTCTAGTTCTGAGGGCGTGTGGGCTGGGGGTGGTGAAGATGAGGTTGTGGACTTGGATGGCTCGTTGCGCTCGTTTTGCTTGTTTTGCTCGGCTTGTTCGTTCTGCTCGTCCTGCTCGTCCTGCCCACTGCGCTCGGCACCCAACTTCGCCGACAGCCTCAACATGATCGTCGCGGTGAGGAGACTGTCGTAGCCTGCCTCGTGGAATGCCTCCTTCTCGTTATACTTTGAGTGATCCTCATGTGTGGCGATGTTCGGCAGCGGCTGGTTCTGCAGACTCTTCGCAATTTCCTCAAGCGTGGGCGACGCGTTGAGATCACCCTCATCATGAGTGGCGAGGTACTTTGTGTCGACAATCTTGGGGAAGAGTTCGTGCAGCAGGGCCAGAAACTCGTCCAGCGTGTCTGGCAGCGGCCCTACGAACGTCCGGTACAGGTAGACAATATCTGTAAACATGTTGTGTCCCACCAGCACGGGCTTGCGCTTCCTCAGCCGCTCTATCGCGCGATCAAAACGATCTCTCCCATCGACACCTGCCGCGCTGCGAGCGATGTAAAGTGCATCGCCGTCAATCTCCCCACTGACCAGCGCTTCGAAAACCCATCTGAACCCCGTCTGGCGCGCAATCTGCTCATTGACACGGCTCTTGATGCGGCGTGTATTGTCGGCTTCTCTCACCGGGTCGAAGTCGACGATGCGAATGCAGTCTGTCCTGCCAATCGCCACAGCAGAGGGAAATTCAGCGCGGACGAGTTGGTGCACGAGGCGTTTCTCGAATCTGCTGATTGCGCAGACGCCGTTGGAACTTGACAGGCCGGTGAAGGATGTGACTTCCAGACTTGTAGAGGTAGATTTCTGCCAGGCGGTGATTGCGTCACGACACCGGCGGACGAAATCGAGAGACTGTGTGTCGGTGTCTTTGAGCTGGAGGTCTGGGGTGGGATTGACTTTGTCGATGCGGTCGTACGCCAGTTTTTTCGCCCTGGTGGCCTCCTCTCGAGACAGGTACTGCACGCCCTTTGCAAATGGGGCGCCCAGGTCGAAGCCGTTGTTCAGCAGAAAAGTACATGCCCCACTCTGGAGGCTGATCTCGCGCTCAAAATCCAGACGCTCGTCCAGCAGCGGGCTGATGTTGATGTTGTACGGCCTGAGGAGGTACTTTTTTTCAAGGTAGTCGAACTTGGCGCACGTGAGGCCAACCTGCAGGATCTGGTAGCGGTCGGCGCCTGCTTTGGTCTCGGCATAGCGGTCTGCGAGGGTCAGGCGGCCGGCGGCGCGGGGTGGTTTGTTAGGGAGACGTGAGGGGATGCCGGAGAGCTCGAGGTCAAAGGAGACAAAGTCAGCCTCGGAGATGTGGATGAAGAGACCGAGGAGGTGGTAGGGGAAGGACGAGGCGTCGACTTCCATGGTTTGGTGATGATTGTTGTGATGATTGTTGTGATGACTGTTGTGATGACTGTTGTGAGATGAACGGGGTGTTGTGATGTGTAAGCCAAAGCTATCTCTTGTAATCTTGGTCACTGCAGGAATCACGGTCAGGGTGCAGGTGAAGGGTCATGAGTGAGCGAGTGGCAAGCTGGTGGTGAGTAATGGATTATTAGCTCGTGATCAAGCGAGAGGTCTAGGTTTTGTCGAGACATGGTAGGTGACAGCGACAGCGACAACGACATGTAGCAAAGCATGGGTCATGTTTGGCAAACACGAGTGAAGTGTCGATTGCCTGTATAGTTGGTGTGCACGTGAGACGCGACCATTGACAGGTGTGCGCCAAGCGGTGAGTCGTGCCGAGGTTCGGTCGGGTGTTGTGACTGACTGTGGAGAGGAATGCTGGCGGTCAACCTCACCCCAGCCATGGGCGTGTGATGAGCGGGCGATTCACTATACTACCGTACTATCAGCCAGCACAGTCTTAATTACAATAATACGATTGAGTAACAGGAGGAATGGCCGCGCTCTACGAAGACATCAGCGGGTCACGGTACCTCGCGTCGTCCATGTCGTCGCTGTCGGCATCGCGGCAGCAGTCGTCGCAAATCGCCAAAGCGTACCGACAGGCGGCGCAGCTGTTCCTCACGCGCCGCCTGCCCGAGGCGCTGTCGACCATCGAGCCCATCATCACGGCGCCCCAGAACGACGCGGCCATTGACCATAGCGACGCCAATGGCAGTGGCAACGACAACACAAACAACGACCTCGACGCCTACGCCCCCGTCGCGACGGCCTCGCGGGGCACACGGGTCAAGGTGTGGAGCTTCTACCTGACCTTCCTCAACGCCGTGGTGGAGCTCGGGGCCGAAGAGGGCAAGCACGCGTTTGGCAGCGCCCGCTGGAAGCAGCTCGTGTCCAAGTGCCGCGACGGCAGCGTGTGGGACGACGTGGTGCGCGCTGGCTATGGCGGCGTCGAGGCCGATGTGGATGCCGACGTGGTGGTGAATCTGTCGACGCTGCTCCTCACCCACTCGCCCTCGCAGCGCCTCAACCAGCACAGGCTCGAGACGTTCCTCTCCGCCACGGCCAACCCCACCTTCGACATTGCCTCGCACCTCGCCTCGCCCTCGCACGCCCACCGCCGCAAGTCGCACACGGGCACCGACACCCCCCGCGATCTCAACACGCGCATCAAGCTGCTCGAGCTCTACACCCTGCACGTCCTGCCCCGCAACGACGAGTGGGACTATGCCCGCGAGTTTGTCTCCATGTCCGAGGTTCTCGACGACGAGCGCAAGGAAGCCTTCCTGCTGGCTCTGCACTCGCTGAAGGAGGAAAAGGAAGATGCCGACGCCCGTGAAGAGAAGCTCCGCCAGCAGCAGCAAGAGCAACTCGAAGAGCGCCGCCGCGAAACCGAAGCCCGTCGCCTCGAGCAAGCCCGCGCCGACGACGACCGCCGCAAGCGTGAACAAGAAACCCCCAAACAACCTCGCCCCACAGATGACCGCTCTCGCACCCCCAAACCCCAACCACACCCGCCCTCCTCCCACACCTCATCTCGCACCTCGCGCACCCCGGCCAAGAAACCGACCACGCCTCCGCCTGGCCTCTACACGCGCCTCAGCGCCCTCTTCGCGGGTATACAGCACACGCTTGCCCAGTCTGCACGGCACATGACCAGTAATCCACTCGCCTTTCTGCGCACCTTGCTTTTCTTACTCGCGTTTGGGATAGCGTTTGGCAAGCGCGAGGTCAGAGAGAGAATTATGCGGCTATTGAGGGTGGTGGTGGAGAAAGTGAGACGAACAGTGGGGATGGGGGTGAAAGTTTCTTACATCTAGTTTGGGTGAATGGGTGGTCTGTCTAATAGAAAGTTTAGGAGAGGTAGTTAAATAAGAGAAGAGAGTGAAGTTGATATCATATTCTAGCTCCTTTCGATTCCTTTCCATTCCACTCGACTTTTACCTGTCTTGAATTGTCTGGTTCATTTGTTTGTCTGTATTTTGTACTATAATATTACATATCTATACTATATCTTACTATACTACATCTCATCATGAGTGCGCGGTGCAGTGCACGACGCACTTTTCTTCATCTGGCAGTGCAAGTGCAGTGCACGACTTAATCTGGCAGTGCACGATGCAGTGCAGGGTGCACTATCCTAATGTGGAAGCGCACGATGCAGTGCATGACTTAATCTGGCAGTGCATGATACAGTGCACAACGTACTCTAGCAGTGCAAGTGCAGTGCACGATGCACTTTTCTTAATATGGAAGTGCGCGGTACACTGCGCAGTGCAGTGCAGGGGTGTGTGCTGCAGTGCACGAAAGTTCACAGTGCAGTGCACGGCAGAGTGCAGAATATTCTGTAAAGTGCGCGGTGCAGTGCAGAGGTGCACTATCCTAATATGGAAGTGCGCGGTGCAGTCTACAAATGTGGAAGTGCACGCCAAGAGTGCACGCCCAAAGTATCTCACTACACTACGCTACACTACACTATATTCCCTATCTATATCTATATCTATATCCTCTTCCATTCCATCCTACAGCAATCCTCCGTACCTAAGAAAACAACAAACACTTATACTAATGGCTACCTTTTCCCAGTACCTTCCTCCGCTGCTTGACCATGTGGGTGAACATTTTATACGCGCCTGCGGTTGGTATGTTAGTGCTGGTTCCGTCGGAGGAACATGGCAGAGGAGAGATGAGATGAGATGAGATGAGTTGAGACGTACCGGGACCGTATAATGCCAACAAGAAGTAGAAAACCGGTGGTAAGAAACTGCTTATATGTGACAAGGGCTCGATGGCGAGGTACATCAACCACCATTCTGCACCGATGCCGAGTGGGTAGAGAATGTAGAACATGGTATATCTATCCCATTTCATTAGTCTTTTCTTTCTTTTCTTTCTTTTCTTTCCCTCCCACCCCCATCCTGGAACTCGGAACAAGAAGTGGAAAAGATGGAATTATGACATACCTCACCCACACCAACACTGCCGGTGCCTTTCCATGCAAATTTACAGCCAGATACACATATCGCACCGTATCTGCGACTGACCACGCAAGCACCAGCACCAGAAATGCAGATGAAGCGGCCGTACTGGCCGGGAAACAGAACCAAATCATCCACACTTGGATCACGCGCGTAAAGACTTGGATGGCGGTTGTCGAGACGGGGGATTTGATGACGCCTGTTTTTGTATGGGTTAGGTATGGGGCACGTGGTTTGGGGGGTTGATTTCAAGGGAGAGTACCGATCGCTGCGTGTACGACTTCGATCAAAGTCAAGGTTTGCACCCATCGTGCGCGCGGTTCGACGGTTTCAAAGAGGTAGAAGCGACCGCGGTTGGCGTGGAGGAGCGCGCTGGTGCCTATCCAGGCCCAGAGGCCCGCGAAGATGAGGTTGTAGAGGGTTAGGTATGCTATGCGAGGTTGCTGCCATGCAGGTCTCGCTGGGGCGGGTCGGTCGCTGGCCATGGTTTCGAGTTTGCTTTCGGCGTGCAGTGCTGTGGTGTTGTGTAGATGTATTTCAACGGTTGAAATTCAAGGTCTTGGTGTTGAGACGGAGACAGGTCGGAACTGGGATTTGGACCGAGGCTAGAGCTTTTCATCGCTTATCTGCTTCCTGCTGGCTGTGAAGGAGGTGGATTGCCAATGCGTTTTTCTGCGTGGGTTAGGGCATGATGGGGGAGTTGTGGGGATCAGTGAGTTGCGTTTGAATGGTAAAGCTGTGTAGTGTCATTGTGCTGATGCATCGCTGCGCAGGTTATTATTAATTATGGAAGATGACTATGTAGCATTCTTGAATATTCTCCCAGCTTCATGGCGGCCAGTTGTTCTACAAGTCGAAGCTTGCAGGAGGTGAAGATGGAGACTAGTAACCGTATAAGACGTGCTTGACGCGCTGGACACGCGCTAGTGTAGAGGACGGAGAAGGAGCCATCGATTATCTGCTAGTATGCCACATCACAAGCCCAAATTCGAGACAAACCACTTGAATATCGTATTAAAGCACGCCGACACTTGCATCCAGTTATTTGACATTTCGACATGTGTTTTTCAGTTTCTGATCACTCGACATGTACTTCCTTGCGCAGCGCTTTTACTTGAATCAGTCGCAAGTCATTTTGCTACGCAACGATCGCTCCCTATTTCCTTTTCCTCCTTTACCATTGCCGCTACCTTCACCACTACCAACCAGCTTCTTGCTAGCATCGTTTCCACCTGCGCGATCTGAGTCCTTGTGAGCTTGCGCTTTGCGCCCTCGCTTTCCTTGTGGAGTGTTGATCGTCACGCCGGGCCTGCTTCTGAAAACCACGGCGTCTAGTATCAGACGTAGCAGTACTCTGATCGTGAGTTCTCTTCCGACGTGGACAATGAATGCGGGATTCGTCTTCTTCCTCCTCAGGGGTCCGCCCGCGCTTATGACTTGCTACCTTTGTTGGAGTGTTGAACAAGGAGTCTTCGGACGCGGCGGGTACTTGTGAAACTACGCCTTCGAAATCTTTCGTAGCTTCAGTGTTCGAATCCTCGCCAACCTCAACCTGCGAGAACGGCACTGCTTCAGTCGACACAGCTACTGCATCATCATCGTGCCTGTAGAAGCAGTAGGGGCCCTTTGAACACGTGTCTCGCAAACTACCGTGCGTGCATGACACGCTTTCAGCCTCGTGCGAAAACCAGCATGCTTGTCCCTTTGCACAGCCTGACGGCGTGTTGATCACGGTACAAAGTTTACGTCGCTGACCAGCTGCAATCACGAGTGAGCGGTCAGCATCTCCGTGGTCGAAGGTGCAGTCTGCGCGGAAGCACTTTGCGCCGAATTTACAGGCTTTGGCGTCAGCAACACCTACGAGTTTGAGGGTGAGGGCAAAATCGGAGCCATTCGCCCAGAAGGCGAGATTTACAACATCGTCTGAAGCGCTTAACCCGAGAGATGTTTGAAACGTCGGCTCGGCGAGCAGGTCTTGTAGGCTCTTGATTAGAGTGGCGGCTTGGGGTGTCTTGGTTGATGAAGAAGTTGACGCAACTACATCTGTGGGGGATTGTTCTCCACTCTCTTCTTTGTTGTCGAAAGTGCTTTTTTGCGCTGGTGCCTCTGGCCGTGCTGCATCGTCCGAGTAAATGTCTAGCTGGAGGGCATCGATGGCATTTGGGATCGAGCTCCTCTCGTCGCCTTCGATCTTGAACTCAATGTCGGAATCCTCATAGTCGATCAGGTCTTCCTCATCTCTGTGCAGGTCGAGGACTTCCATGTCGATCTCGAACGCAGGCTCTTCAGACATTGCAAAGTAAAGCTTCTTGTGTGGTGGTCGTATGTTCGCAATGTAAGCGTGTCGTAAACAGTAAAAGGAAAATAGATGCTGAGCAGGATGCTTGCGAAGTTTGCTGCAGGAACGAACCTGCATCACCCTATAAACTTCTCACCTCTAACACTAGGAGAAACAAAGAGAAACAAGCAGGGCGTCAGTGTTAGATGCTACAGCCACCTGACTGCCCGTCTCTTTGTCTCTCCGTTCCTAGAACACAGGGAACTTGACATCTGTGTGCTTGGGAGACTCGAAAGACATTTCAGAAAGCAAAGATGAGCGTATTGGATACAGTCTACACAGTGGCTTAGATCACCGTCTCTTACAAAAGAGCAATCGGCCTCGCACAGCACAAGTGCTCACTGACCCGATAACTCAGCATGAAATTCAATGCGCAACGTTTACAATATACTTTGGCTTTGTTAAGAACGTCTGTGCTTGTTTGAAACGCGACTGAAGGGCGACTCTGAAACTTGACGCGTGACATGCATGAACGATGACAGTGTTTGACACCGGGGCAGAGCCTCACCTTAATGGTTCTCCTCCACCAAACTTTCCAGACGCGTGGTCTCGGCGGCTAATTGACCCAACACGTTTCCTGCACCTTTTTATGCGATCCAGTTATGTCGACGTTTTGCGCGTTACGTGCAGCGATGACCTTGTCATCAGAAAGCTTGGTGTGTGTTGGAGAAGACGAAGCTTTCGAAACAAGCGAGTACGATGGTTCGGATTATCGAAGATGCTGGTATAGGGCGTATCGTGTCGTTCCTGGTAGAGTGATGATCTAGGAATTGCACGCAATGCAAGAGAAGAGAGAGCAGATAAATACCTCGCAGAACGCTGTTCTCAGCATCATCATCACCTCGATCATCATCCTCTTCAACAACAGTCTGCGACTTCTCAGTTAACCTTCACCTTCTTTCATCAGCCGGGCTGTACTTACCAACACACACTTCTTTCCACATACACACTTCAAGATGCGTTTCACTTCCGCAACCGCTGCCGCCTTCATCGGTCTTCTCGCATCGGCCGCTGCTGGCCCTGTGGCTCTGAGCCAGCGAGACGAGCTTCGTGCACCATCTGTACGCCACTTGACAAGCACCCCTGGGGTGGATGTCGCCGCCCTCGCAGCAGGCCTGCAAGTGGAGCGCGCAGGTGGCAACCACACTGAAGGCGGCAGTGGCGGCAAAGGCGGCGGACACTCTAGCGGCAGCAAGGGTGGAGACGACTCCAGCGACAGCGATGATGGCGAAGACAGCAGCGACAACGGTGACGATTCCTCCAGCTCAGGCGGATCTGGTGAGAAGGGGGGTAGCAGCAGTGGAAGGAAAGGATCCGGCAGCAGTTCTGGTGGTAAATCAGGCCACAAGAAACATGGAGGCAAAGGCTCAGGCGAGTCGAGCAGCTCTGGCAGCTCAGGTGGTGAATCCAGCTCACGTGGTGAATCCAGCTCAGGTGGTGAATCGAGCAGCTCAGGCGGTGAATCCAGCAGCTCAAGTGGTAGCTCCAACAGTTCTGGAAGCGACAGCAGCAGCGGAGGCAGTTCGAACGGTAGTGAAGACAACGACAACGGCGCGTCTTCCGACGAATCTGGATCGAGCAGCGGCAACGACTCTTCTTCAAGTGACCAATCTAGCTCTGGTAGCAGCGGTGGCCAATCGTCGTCAGGAAAAGGAGGAAGCCATTCAAGCTCGGGAAGCGGAAGCAACCAGTCATCTTCTGGAGACGATAGCGGCTCGTCTAGCGACGACAGCAGTGATAGCACGACTTCAAACGGCAGCAATGGTCAGTCTTCAGATGGAGAATCCTCAAGTGAGGGAGACAACAGCGACTCTTCCTCCAGCGACGACAACAGCCAATCGTCATCAGGCAAAGGCAAAGGAAGTTCCAGCTCAGGTAGCAACGACAGCCAGTCAGATTCTAATGACGATGAAGGCTCTTCCAGCAGTGACAACACCAGTGAGAGCGAGTCTGGATCCAGCGACAGCTCAAGCGATAGCAAGAAGGGTGACTCCAAGGGCGACAGCGGCAGCGAGAGTGCCGAGAAGCGTGCTTTCGAAATCCGGGGTGCTATGAGGCAGTATTAGGTTTCTAGGGATTATGGTGATTCGGAAAACAAATGGTATTAGTTAGTAGCACGCGATAGTCAGGTTCTTCAGTCGCACTTGCCAGTTGATCGTGGTTGATAGATAGGTGTAGACCACCGAGGAGATCTCTTAGCTGGTCTAAATAAATTCGTTAAGCATTCATCTTTTCGACCGACGTGATCTACAACAAACCCTGCCCTCTCTAAATACGAATGCGCAGACCAGCTTCTGCCGCATTGTGAACAGCTCGCATTCGTATTTTCTGTGGTGAGACATCAGACACACCTGCTTTCCAATCTGACCAAGCGCTTCCAAAAACGAGACATATCGAGCTCCACCGCAACGCTCGAACGAGGAGTTTCATACCTCACTACGTAGTTGGACGAAGATAAAATGAGAGTGTTTGCCAGCGCCGCTGACGTGGGTTGAAGATGGGTGTGGCTGACGTGATGCCGAAGGTGGGTTCCTGGTCTGTGCAACCCAAGTGCCGACCACAACCAAACGGCCACTGTTCTCCAATTCCAGTAACTTCAGCACACCTTCGTATTTTGCAGCGATCATTATTTGAAATCTGCCATTGACCGGGAAACTGAAAGCAGCGTTTCGGCGATGGGTTTTCACACCATCTCGGGCACCTCTACCTTTTCTGAGTGCAAATTTTAGATGAGCCCACCACCTCACTGCACGAGCGATTTGCTTCTTCTTTGCGACAGTTCGAGACTTCTCGGAGACCAATCGCGCACAACCGCGTAGCTGTGCTACTTATTGTGCGACGTCATTTTACAGAGCATCAGCGTACACTGGCATGTGTCCTATGATTCACGCTTGCTCTTCATGCTACGCCATTTGACCAGGGTCCGGAGATCAGGTACACACCAATCTAAGAGCACCCAAGTTGTGCCCAGATTAGGAGATGTGAGCGGATGATCTGCACGCCGACCCCACGAGGTCCTTACGGAAGTTCACATCCGGAAACCACTCCGGTGCTAGTACCAGTGCGACATGCGGGGATAACGACTACGAGCGTGAGTGACCGCGGTGCCGCGGCTCTTTGCGAAAACGCCAATGATCTTACTATCCCTATGTGGACTTGGGAGCGACTCGCCATACCGAACTGTTGCCTTTAGTATGAATACAGAAGGAGATCAACGGAACGAGTGTTGCAAAAGGACATTGCCGTATGTCAGCGATCTTCCAGGCAGACTGATTGGGCGCGCTTTGACGTTGCCTGTCACTTGGGTCGATAGACTACATACTTGACCACTAAGAATAAGACCGAGTAGAAAAGTAACGGGAGATGCGCGAAACCTACCAAGGCAGCATAGCATGACCCATTGGGGTGGGAAAGTAGATGTATAAAACATAGTGATTCCACCGGTTCAGCGTAGGCTCTGCCAAACACTACGTCCTCATTCTTCTTCTTTCACCATGAAGTTCGCATCACAGCTCTTCCTAGCCGGCCTGGCGCCCCTTGCAAATGCATTCCCTGCCATGATGTACGAGGCAGCAGCCGCTGACCCTGCCCTTGAGGCTCGTGCCAAAGAGCTAGCGAAGATGCTGGAGGCTCGCCAGGCTGGCGCTGGTGCAGCCACTGCTCTGTTTGAGCCCATCTCAACCTTCAACGCAGAGAAGCAGTTCATCGATGTGCGGCCTGGTAGCGGCCACGAGTACGTACCTCCTGGCTCTGGAGACCTCCGAGGCCCATGCCCAGGACTGAACGCATTCGCAAACCACAGTAAGCAACAATACAATAACCGCTAGGCGAAGGGCTAAACTTTGCAGACTTCATCCCACACAGTGGTTATGCTACTATACAGCAATACATCGATGCCACAATGAAGGTTGTTGGTATGGGACCTCAGCTGTCTCTCTTCCTCTCAGTACTTGGAGGTGCACTCGATGGTGACTTACTAGCCTGGTCTATTGGCGGTACTCCTACTCTCGCACAGGGCGGCGTGACGGGTGTGTTGGGTAACGGTCTCGTTGGCTCGCACAACAAATATGAGGGCGATGCCTCTCCTACCAGGCCCGACCTCTACCAAGCTGGCAACAACTACAAGACCGTAACCTCCCAGTTCCAGGACCTCATCAACCACTCTCCTGGCGGTCAGGTCACTCTGGAATCATTGACAGCATTCCGCTCAGATCGCTTCGATGCTCAGATCCAGAATAACCCCAACTTCTTCAACGGACCCTTCTCCGGTTTACTCGTGCAGCCCGCCGCGTACACCTTCATCTACCGCTTCATGGCGAACCACAGTGCTGAGAACCCTGCTGGTCTCCTCAGCTACGATACTATTCAATCTTGGTTTGGTGTTGAGGGAACCAACGGAAAGTACAATGCTGTGCAGGGCACTGAGCGTATTCCCAACAACTGGTACAGGCGTGCTCTCGAGTACCCCTATGAGGTCGATTACTTCCTCGTTGATGTAGTCAATGCTGCCGCGCTCCACCCCAAGTTCCTTGACGTGGGCGGCAACCTCGGCAAGACCAACTCATTCGCTGGTATTGACGTTTCAAATCTCACCGGAGGCCTTTTCAACTCTGCAGATCTTCTGAAGGGTAATAACTTTGGCTGCTTTGTGTACCAGCTGTCGGCACAAGCTAAGCCTGATATCCTGCTTGGTGCTCTAACCAAGCTCACCGATGCTATCGGTAGCCTCATTGGCCCTCTCGGCTGCCCGCAACTTCAGGCCATCGACACCAAGCAACTTCAGCAGTTCCCTGGTTACAGCCAGAAGCCCGTGTATGGTTAGGCTGTTCTTGTATGCCTCAATGATACGCAATGACGAATGATCATGAGCATTTCATCTTTCTGTAGCCATCACGGACCTTTATCAAGTGTGACAATACAAAAGCATATATTGTTAATATGTCTCACAACCCTATGACAAAAGCAATTCAATGTGGTAGAGAGGGTTTGAAGGTATTACTGAACGTTGTAGTGGCCATGGAGCCGTTGTGTTGTTGTATGGAGACTACATTCAGACGGGTATGAAAAGCTTAATTGCTGTGCTAAACGTGAAACAATACCGAAACTAGATGACATCGTAGTCATCACCATCATCGTCTTCCCCCGAAAGGACATTAGGCACCACCATATTCTCGATGAACTTGATATCATGCGCGAACTGCTCCATCCGCACCTCGCCATGAAAGTTACCGCGGAAAATTTCAGCGCGGAACTCATCAACAAATTGTACCTTGATGCCTCCTTTGTCCATCTCATGATGGAGTATAGTATCTTCGACACACTCCTTGATATCGCGTGGATCTGCCACGTTGAGTTCCATCTTCAGGACGTGTCTCCACGCGGTGGTCTCCGGTAAGCCCTTGATCAGAAGCGTCGAAGATTTGACTTCGGAAGCGACGGCATGGATGAGGGCAGAGTAAATCAGCACTCCGTTTGGTTTCGACAGCTCACCAAAGGGAGACTTGTTTTTCGCGAGTATGGTTATACAGACTAGTGAACCAGGGTTCGAATGTTCAACGATCGACATTATTTAACAGTAACGATATTATCACCAATATTACAAGCTTCTGATACTCGATCTACAGTAACAGGATCTTGACATCTATCTTGGATCACCTGAATCAGATCACTATTGTTTCAGCAGCATTACATTGTGTGTTTCGACGATTGTGCTTTGTTTGTCGCACGTGCCTTTCTGGGTTATACACACACGCAAAGACAACATCGGCATTGCGTAGTATATAGTTCGCGCTGTTAGCTCACAATGTGACTCACTTCGATTCCACCTTACATCGATTGGAGCATCATGTTTTTTATACACATATTGTGCACTATTAGTGCTATTGGTCCGGTTGTTCGCAAATTAGTGCAAGACCTCACCTAGATAAGCATACCCAAAATTTGATTATAATTGCTCACAAAAGCCACTCAACCGAAACAACAGGACCCTCATGATACACGATCGTTATAGTCAGCATACAGTCTCTACCCCATAGCAATTTGTTTGTCACAACAGGAACTCAAAGCACGAATCAACATTGCTGACCTGAGATCGGTCCTATATATCATGGCACAACATCACACATTCTTCATTCCGACGCTGTTCGGCCATCCCGTGTCCTACTACCACCACTTCTTCATGGTGATATCCGTCGAAGACGATGTTCGTTCCTTCACCGAACGGTTACCGTCAATCGGAAGCCTCACATTCGGCGAGAGCATCGATGGCAAAGCTCGCATCACGATTGACCAACACCTCACCATTGAACTTTTCCAGCAGCAAGACTCCTGGTGGATCGATCGTGTAGAACACAATACTGCTGAGGAGCGCATCGTCATCACTACACCCAACGGGCGTGTAGTGATTCAGTTTCGTCAAACGCAGGACGATGAGGCTGACCAGGAGCTTCTGGAAGATGAGAAGGCTGTCGCTGAAGATTTCGTTGCTGGGCGACATGCGTCAGATGGCGATGATGATGGTGAAGGCGAAGATTAGAAGAAGGAGCACGCTGGGGGTTTCTTTAGAAGGTTTATACAAACAGAACTACCATTGATAGCTGTCTAACTTAAAATCTTGATACTGATACCGAAAAGCAGTGCTAGGTGTCCAGGCGACATTTACGGGTATTCGCTTTTTTCGACATAGGACAAGATTTCCGACATGACGGCAGTTTCTTTGGCAACGAGATCTGGATCTACTCACGTCAAAATACTGCTGATCTAACAAAAGCGAGACGTCAGCTTGCCTAGGTTCCAGCAGCCGCACGTTGTCGACGATCTTTTCCAAAACGACAGTTGGAGTTTGACGACAAACAAAGCCTTAGAAGACTAGAGGAGCAATTTATTAAGGGTAGAGGGGAGCATGGCGCTTGGAGTAGTTGACAGTAGAAAGAATTGGCTTTGCCCTACCCACTGCGTGGCGCTCTCCAGAGCAACCGTGATAAATCATTTCCGTATAGCAGTCGATGACATGAAGAATGCTGCATGTCTTGTACTCGCGTGCTATATTCCATAGTCGAGTAATCATGAAGGCGACTGTGTGTACTAGGTTTGATTTTATTATTATGTACTCTATCTCTAGCTTGACCTTACTTATTAAGCCTCAAGGCCCTCGCTTCATCTCTCCACCAAGCACACTGCTCCATCCTGATACCCTCAGCCTCGGCTTCCATCTTCGGGCCGCCCTGATCCGGCGGGTTGACGACCAACTGGTTGCCACCTGTGCCTGAGTACTCATCCCATGTTGGCGCACCGCTGATGGCATGCGTGTTCGGGTTACCGCTGATGACAAAGCTAGCGTAATAGCTGCTGTAGATATCTGCGATTTCGGGGTATTGTGTTCCGGCCTGGCCGTTGGAGTAGCTGGCGTCGCTGGCGTGAGGGACACCGAGATACGTCGCTGACCAGTTGGGGGTGTTGAAGCGAGCCTTGTAGACCGGTACACCTGCACTGGTAAGTCGTGATGCGGTGTCTTGGACGGGACAGATGTAGGAGTAATCGCCGTACGCTGCACTGACGCGCGGGAACTGCTGTGAGATGAAGTTCATGGGTTGAGAGACGAAAGGGCTCTGTGCTCCATATGAGACAGGGTCGGGATATAAACGCTGCAAGTCCTCGATATCTGCGTCCGTCAGGCCTGGAGCCAGATTGCGCCAGAAAGCGACGAATTGAGCGTTCGTGCGAAGATCTTGAGGCGCGAATGGACTGCCGTCGTCGTTTGTTGTGGTGATGAGGGTGGGAACTTTGAAAAAAGTGCCATCCTCCCCTGACAGTGAGCCACGCTTTTCAAGAAGTGGCCCTGGAGAGACCGGCTGGAAAGGCCAGGTGATGTTATATTCAGAGTTTGAGTACAATGCAGATGAGATGAACTGGATATCATCAACCTCCGCACTGCGCAAGCACGTCATGGCTGCATCGTTTGGCGACGTGGGACAGTTGATGTAGTCCATGAATTCGGCAAATTGTCGCTGGTACAATGCATAATCAACGCCAGGGAATGCACGTGCTGTTGGTGAACCAGAGGCTAGGATAGCTTTGCTGAACAAGGGCTTGCCTGTATCCCGACCGTAGTTGTGAAAGAGATGAACGCCAACGGAATGTCCACCAGCGCTCAGCCCTCCAAGTGTGACTTGATCCTTGTCACCACCGAAGCTTTCAGCATACTTCTGGACGAACTCAAGCATCTGTCGCTGATCTCTTAGGCCCAGGTTCAAGCCGTCCTCCTCTTGCATGAGCTGACTTGGGAGATTCCCTAAGGCGCCAAGTCGGTACTGTGCTGTAACAACGATCAACGGCTGAGCGCTTCTTGCGATAAATATGGCACCATCGAAGCTCTTTCCGTTTCCACTCACGAACGATCCGCCGTGGAGGTAGACAAAGACAGGAAGCTTCTGGTCAAGGGATACACCGGTCGGGCGGTAGACGTTCAAGTTCAAGCAAGCCTCCGACTGTACCAAAGGCCCATACAGATTCTGCCAACATGCTGGTCCATATGCAGTAGCATCCTTCGTGCCCTCAAACGGCGCTGGCCATGTGACAGGCTTGAATCTGCCCTCGCCGACTGGTTGTGTTGAGTATTCGATGCCAAGCCATGCGTCGACTGGTTTGCTGAGCGTGGCCGTCTTGAGCAAGTTGGTGACAACTTGCGTTCCTTGAAAGGTTCCGTAACCGGGTAGCGTAACAACTAAGTCTGCATCTGACCCGTTGGTTGGTGTATGAGGTGTGTCCTTGAGGGGTCGCCCGAGTCCTGTCGTGCCAAAGACCCAGAACAGGAGCGTTGTCGTGCCCAAAAACAGCATGATGACCGGTAACCTTCTCTTGAGCCACCTGAACGACCTGCGTCTTTGTATGGGGGCCTCACCTCCATTTAATAGCGGTTCGGCCTGCGAGTCCGCCATGTGTAGTCACCAGACCACTAAGTGAAAGCCGGCAAATCCGCGGAAAGGTGAAGGCGCAGCAAACGACTCGGAGCAATAACAGTAACGCCGCACCCGAGTTAGCGCAACATCGTACTCTTGCTACGACGCGGTGTGTTGTTCAGAGACTGGACGAAATGCGGGGATGGCTCGTGCACGTGGCCCGTACGTCATGGGCGGTTAGCTACCTGCCTGATCGAGCGTGGATCGAAGACGAGGTTACGGTTGATGCGCTGCAACGGCCTTATTTCTCGCCCACGCGACTGCAACGAAGACAAACGGCAGATGGATCGGATCCACATGAATCACCGGTGTTCACCCGGTCCACGCTATCACGAAATACTTGACTTGAGCCTCAATGCTTGGGAGATCGAATTTGAACTGCATCTCCACCTTTAGAGTGCCAAGGCCGTACACTGATTCATGTCGGTGAAGAAACAAGGCCCAACAAGATTTTCCAAAGTCATTTAGGTGGTGTTACGAGTCAAAGCAAGGCTGTCCGACTCAAGCACGTTGCCGACCCCGGTGCAACCCCATATGGAGAAAATGTATGACAGCACGTAGGAAGCAATTAGCCGAAGAATGACAGGAAGACGACCATGTCGCAAATCGATGCACGGCACATCAACCATGTCTTTGGGTGAAATGAACCCTGCTGCTGCCTCTATCGACTCCACACACACACCCAGCCATGATGAATTTTGTCTTTCCTGTTAGTTCTTTTCCGCCAGTTCCTTGTCGACAGCATCAGCCATGTCTCCCAACGTGTCGAATTTCCAATTAAACACCGGATCTTTCCTGTTACCCATAACCGCCTTAGGCCTATAGATCCAGGCACTCTTCAGTCCAATATCCTTCGCTGGATGGTGGTCGTGAAACTGACTCTGTGCTGTTTGCAGCACTTCACTTTTCTCCACCGAGAACTCTTCTTTTACGTGCTTCAACATGTACTCAAAGTTCTTCAAGTCCGGCTTGTACGACCCGATATCCTGCGCGGTATACACAGCATCGAACTTGAAACCTTCGAGACCATTGGCGTTGCCTGTGGCGAATGACTCGTTGTCCACGTTGGATAGTACGACGAGTTTGAATGTTTTTGAAAGTCGCTTCAAAGCATCTATGGTATCTGGAAATGCAGGCCAGCTGCCGACGCTACCGCCAAACTGTTTGCTTTCTTGTTCTGTCGGCTCTTTCAGATCCAGTCCTTTACATAGCTCTGGATGGACAGCGGTGAGAACCTGTGAGTATTTCCAGTCTGGATGAGCTTTTTCGATTCGTGGTTCGATGCTATGGAGGACTTCAAGGATGTGCTTGGGGTCGATGTCGGACTTGTCGCTCTTCTCTAGCATTGGCTGTAGCGCTTTGAGGGCACCGCGTTCCCAATCAATCAACGTGCCGTAAACGTCAAAGGAGAGAAGCTTGAAGTCGGTAAGTTTAGACATGGTGGATCTGGTCAAGAAAGTCGTGTAGTACTGTACTCTATTGTGCTAACACTGGGGAATTGTAGATCCTGGTATTGCTTGTTTCTATGTATTCAAAAGGTCTGCTTTTATATATATTTCATATGAGATGGTCAACGCAGCTGCCTCAACGGTACACAGAGCCCCACTACAAAGTATTGAGCGATGACGTTGCGGGGTAAGGCTTCCCGCGCCCTTCGAGATACATGCTTGTCTTCGACCTTCATGTCGACACGCAGTCAAATGGCGTGAGTTGTGCCATGCGCAGACAACATGTGCATCATGTGGTAGCTAGTCAGAAACTTATGTTGAGTGATGGATTGCATCATCGAGGTGGCGCACAAATAATGTAACAACGGTGAGATTGTATGTAGTTGAAGCGCTGAGCAACACATGCTAGCTATCTCATCAGGAAGCCTTCATAAGCGGTTTCATTACGCTATTTGATATATTCATAATTTAAAATATTGCGACCCTCTTGTGAGTTTTCAGTTTACAAGACCTTGCTCTTTCAGGTGTCTTGGATGCACTTCGTCATCCTGCATTGTGTATGGTAGATTGCCAATCTTCTGTTCCAGAATCTGCTTTGTGAGCTTCCACAAATTCAATCCCAGAACTGGGCTCTTCGATTGGTCGGATGGTTCTGTGACCTTACGATCAGGAACGATGTATCCACCCTGTACCTGATCCTTGACAATGTCCGGGTGCGTAGAAGCAAACAGAATGGGGCGACACCCTTGCTTGACCGGGTCCTTCATGAGTGGTCGTGCTGCGGCAACACCAATCTTGCCAAGAGTGCCGTATGCCTCAATGGCCTGATCTTGCTGGTCGGTTACAACACCTCCTGGGTGTGTCGCATTGATCCAGGGAAGGCCGGTACTGCCAGTGACCTCGCCAAACTGGCCAGCTTTGATTCGTAGCAGTAGCTCGCGCAGGAACACGACCTGAGCTAGCTTGGTACGGTTGTACAACTGCATGGCGCCAATATCCTGGTTCATCTCCTCAACGGAAGCAAACTTAATATCGCTACTTGCCGGACGATGAAGGTCAGATGATTGCGCGACCAATCGCGAATCTGGTGTCTTCTGTAGGATGGGCAGCAGCGTGAGCATCAAATGCGCCTGGGCGAAGTGGTTGGCCTGCATATGTGTGTCCAGACCATCCTCGCTTTCGTTGTATACACCGACCCCCAAACCGGCATTGCAGATCAATGCGTCGAGTCTGCTTAGCTCCTTCGAGAGCCCTCTTGCAACCTGGTCTGTTTGTTTGAAAGACTCGAGATTACATTGCTTCCACTCGACTCTGCTGGCATCGCCCCAGTGCTCAAGAGCGTCTTGAGCCTCGGCAGCATGTTGTTCGCTTTGTGAAAGAAGGTAGATCTTCTGTGCGTTATGCTGGAGGAGATGTGCGACGATTCCGAAGCCGATGCCTGCAGAGCCACCGGTGACGACGTAGACCTGAATCGTTCATCAGTAAGCTATTATACGAAGTAGAACAGGAATTAAAACTGACCTTGCCGCTCAGATCTGGGATCTCTGTATCAGGGTCGAAAGTGTTACTGAAAACTGCGTTCTTGATTGCCTCCATGATGTTTATGGAATTTCAGAATTTGATATATGTCAGAAAATCAACGTAGGACTTCGGCGTATTAGTGTGAGAGGGCTTTGGTATATTTGTTATGTGTGAGCTTGCATTGACGCAACTTATACTGTTCATATTCGCCCAGAGACGCGTCCAGCATCATGTCGTCATGATGAGATGCGTGTTGTGGAGGCGTCTAGAGGGATTGGTGCCCCAGGGGTAATGTACGCCTACATCAGGCGACGTGTGAGATCATCAATTGTTTATATGGGAATCGCTTGTCGGAAGATGATGACCCTAGACGCCTCATTTTGTGAGCTCTTTTCAAGGCAGTGGTGTTGCGGAGGGTTCAGAGCTCCAGGCGCAGGGTTGCGGCGGCCCCACAACACTCGCTGAAAGCGCTCTAGTGCCACTACACCTGCAGCTCTTCACTTTCACATCCCATTAGTAAGTAGATATAACCCCGGCTTCTCTGAATTTCTGAGGTTTTCCTTTAGTAAAGCAGATGTCTGCAACACTGCATCAGTCAAACCCGAACTAATCTTGTAAACATCGTACACATTGTCCAGAATGAAATAGAGGTTCTATACGAATTCGCATTTCTGATGAATCCTTTTTGAGCAGATTTCTAATAGCCTACTCATCTAACGTGAAACTGTCCTCGTGTTCTGGACTTTGCTTGCGCCACGGGTACATCTTCTTGAGACCATCAATGTCTTGATCACTCGGCATGATTGCTCGCCTCACATATTCGACATCGTGCTCATCAACTTTCGATCGCGGCACGAAATCTGGGCCACCTTCCTTCCAATATGCAAGTACAACATCCAGCTTCTCCGGGCCATTGTCTCAGTTTCGAGCATTCGAATCGTAGTGCATGATTGAGTGTTCATCGTATGGATTTGCGAAGTTCTGGTGGAGGTACCAGTGGCGGCCGTCAACTCTGCCGGCGACATCGTGATGGTCAACCTTGTCAAACTGAAAGATGGTGCCGAAGCTGAAAAGTGCTGCTAGCATGCCGTCCTCACAGATCTGCTCCATGCGGTACTTGCCGCGTCGGCCCACCCGGCGCTTGGCTTTGTCGTAGCCTGGTAGGGCAGCACAGTTGAAACGGACGTAGTGGTCCCCTGCACACATGTCAGTGTGAGCGTTTTTAGTTGCCCCTAAGGTTCACTTACGATCAGGTCGCTGATGCTCATGCCAAAAGCCAAAAACGTGCCCTGTGATCAATCAGCATCGAACACAGGTAATGCTTCTTGAGCGCTTTAGACTTACCAAGTTCATGTGCTATGGAAGCCATCCAGTATGCACCAGTTGTCCTTCACTCCGGAGTAGAAATGAATTCTGTAACGGCCTTCCTTTGCACCTAGGGACAACCAATCAACAGGGACGTAGCCTACAGTCGATGAAATGCTGGCCCCTGGAAGACGAGCAGTTTTCTCTTCAATTTGCAATACGTCGGCTGGGACTTTTGAATTCCTGGGCACCCAATTCAGAGACCTTTAAGACATCTCCTGGAAACAAACAATCCTACCAGACGAGACGATCAGTCACAGACTTGCGCGAGAGATAGCAGTATGGCCACTCGTCCACCCCGAAGTCGAATTCATGGAACGTCAGTTGATAGTCATTCACCTGTCCAGGTTTATCCATTCGCTCCGCCCACAGGTCCCAGGCTTCATGGAGGTCGTCAGCGTACTCCCATCGATCCAGTGGTTCGCCGAAGCAGTATGAGATATCACCACCGGGCCAAGGAATACGTGGCTTGCCGGTCTGAACACGAAATCAGTTTTCATCAGTTTGATGGGAGCGGTGGAATCAATCCGCACCTTCGAGATAATCTCCGATCACCCCTCACCGTCAACGGGGGACTGCTGGCCAACAAGACCGCGGATCAAGTCGGCAGTCGTGTGGGTGTCATTACCAAAATAGTAGAAGTCATTGAGTGGGGGCGGACAGGCAGCCACAAAGCTGACAAGACCGAATGAGAAAATCCAGAGTTGCAGGAAGACATTGAATTGCGCCATGTTACCGAAAAGCGATCTGCAGGATCAGGGCGATTTCGAGGTGGTATTGTATGGAATTGGAGTGTACAAAACTAGACAGAAGACGTATATACAGAAGGGCTCTCTCACCTTCACCGAGCGCAGCTACCAAGCGAACTAGCGTTGCAGCGAATTGTCTCTGCCCCACATTGAGTGAGCTGTTGAACAAGTGAAAGCAGGGAGCTCACAATAAATACAACGAAGTGACAAACAAAGATTGGTCCTTGTGCCTTTTCAGTCAAACTCGGAATGCGTCAGATGACATCGATGGGTTCTCGACTGCCTCTGTCTCGTTGGTCGCATTTCGTCTTCCAAGGGTAGTGGCGGATCTGCCAGTTTCCAGAGCTTGACTTCTCAGTACGCAGGAATCAACATGTCGTAGAATCTATAATTCGAGTCGACCGAGAATCTCTTTTCATAGGCGAAGTCATGTCATTCGGTGATAGTGTGACTATGGCTGATTGAGAGAAATCGCTCTCACTTCGCCCGACTGGACTTTGGTGACGCTCCAAATATCCTACAACTACTCCTCATGCGTTTCACAAACATCAAATAGGCCTCAAGTGCTTCTATATGAGTTGGATACGTTCTGGTCTTATCCATCCAGAGTTTGAGATATTTGCCGTCGTCTTGGCCTCTGAGTGCACAGTAGTACTCGCCCTCGTTATCAGACGATCGGCGGAAGACAACCATGAGCTTCCTGCCTTTGAGACCCGTGACATTGCTTGCTTGGCCTAGTGGGTGTTAGCATGATCCTGTGTGAATGTGGCTGACATACGTAGACATTCGGTTTTCAATTGCGCTATTCTGTCGATGTCGTCGATGGATTCTGTATCACTCATTGTAGGTTTATCTTCTGAAACAAGATCTGTTTTTGAAAAAGATAGCACTCTACAAACTAAAGAGTCAACACCAATATGCTTTAGCAAGTTTCGTTTGCGACGAGTGGTAGAGACTCGACAGATGTATCGTTTGTAGGTCTTATCAACCATAGCTTGATTCCATTTATAAGCCGTTTGCAGCATGTTCAGCGGCTCTAGAAGCCCAACACGAACCACGTTCGGGTAAAAAGACTCGAAATCTATGGAGATCGACCGTTGAGCCATCCCTGCACGGCCCAGGAACCAGGATCAAGGGATTGGGGAAGTCGGTCCTCATCCGCCATCGTCATTGTGGGGAAGGGAAAGGAGCGTTAAGCTGTCAAAGCGGAGAAAAGTCTGTCGCTAGATAGGAGACATTTCATTTGTGGTTTTGGGCTTCAGTCCATAGTTACGTTGATGCCCACAATCACGAAGCGCGTTGGGAGATTAGAAGAGCCCAAACGGGCGCATCCGCATAGAACCACTCACAGAGGGGTCACGGAAGCATTGAGATTTGAAGACGTCGAGAGTCGTTCTGATCAGCGCTTTACGTTATATAACGAAAAACGATTTTGCTGCGTTTTGGTGAAGACTTACATGTGAGCACGCGAGAGGGAGAACGCGACTATGACGCGCTTTTTCACGCTAGTGAGCCAGCTCTTACCCCTTCCATCATTGTGTCTTCCTATCGTCAAACTCTCTCGATTCTACAGTTTCTAGAGATTCGTGTGGACTTGTTTAGGTATTCCTCTTTTCTCTGATATAATGTCTTTACATTCGCTCAATGTGCTGAAGACTATCTAAATGGTTCGTAAATGTGAATGTGCAACGTCAAAGTAGCTTTGCAACGGTAATCTATGCTGCGATACTGACCGGCTTGATGCCAACCTCAGTAAGCTTCGCCGCCTCCGGCTCTTCGATCGGAACATCAACCTTATCGATGGTATCGGTCAGCCCCATATACTTCAGACTTGCAGCCCAGCCAAGATCCTCTCCGAAATAGTTCTGCATGACCTCGACGCCATACTTGATGCCGTTCTTAGGGTCGTAAGTCAGACACTGTTTGCCGACCGCGATACCAATGACGGCATCCCAGGACGGAAGCTCTATCTGGGTGTGGCGGTCAGACTCTGGTGCTGTGTCCGGAAGCTCGGAGTTCAACATTGCAGCATAGATGTTTTGGGCAGCCGCTTGACCCATGACTGTTGCGCTACCGGCGCGCTTGATGCCTGACCATTGGATAACGTCTCCGACACCAAAATGCGACGTGTGGTTGGGAATGGTGTCCTTAAACATGAGGCTGTTGTGGACCTTGATCTCCCTGTCCTCGTTGAGGCAAGCATCAGGCAGAATATCTGTGGTAGGCATGCCCTTTCTTGTTGAATCGATGACAAAGTCCGCTGTGATCTTTTCGCCGCTCGCCAGAGTAACCTCGAACTTGCCGTTTGGCAGGTCTGCAATGCTGGCTCTTGAGCCAAGAACCACGTCGACTCCCTCCTCTTTCAACATAACCCCCACACGCTCCTTCAGCTCTGAAGGAAGCGGCTCCGATGATAGGACCTGATCGCGCGAGTGTACGAGAGTAACGCCAATCTCAGGGTAGTGCTGCTTGATTTCGCCAGCGAATTCAATGCCAACAGCGCCAGCGCCAATAACGACCACTCTCCTCTCCGCGTGCTTTGATGGATCGCCACCTGTGATCTTCTCTATGAAAGTCTTTCCGTCTCTCAGGTACTCCTCATAGCTTCCGGACTTGGGTACGGCAGGCCAGTGCCTCTTCAATCCTGTAGCCACAACGAGGTAGTCGTACGCCTGCTGCTGAGATTGGCCGCTGCGGTCAGTCCATTCAGCAACCTTGGCCTTCGGGTTGATGTTCTTAACAGAGCCATGTTTGAATGTCAAGTTCGGCTGCTTCAACTCATTCAAGTGTGAAAAGCGCTTCCACATGTGACTTGTGTACTTGGGTGCCACATGAGCAAGCGGAGCACCCACCGAGTGGACTGCAAAATACCCCTGTCAGTACAAGAACTGCCGCAAGAAGAACGAGAGACAAGAGCAAAACCCAACGCCTCGGTTAGTGGGGCTAAGAAATTAATGACGCACAGTATCCATCGCGCTCGTCAATCACGGTGACTTCGACTCCTCGCCTGCTCTTTGCGCCCTTGAAATCTGGTCCTGGGTATACACTTTGTCTTCCCTTTCCATTTGAGTATTCGAGAAGGTTGACAATAGCTGAGATGCCTCCGTACGCGCAGCCAACCACAAGAACGCGATGTGGTGACGACAGCGACATACCGCCCATAGTCTCTGAAAGGTTTGGCATTCTCATTGTAGGAAAATTTAGATCTGATAAGAGTGGTGAGGTGAGGGGCAGAGTGAGATGTGAGAAGAATGGAAGTGAGATGATCTGATAAGATTAAGAAGTCTGGGAATGCTCGGCGTTTTATCGCACAGCACTGATCCCCACCGGTATCGGTGACCGGCTTCTCGGATACAATCAGTCCACAAACTGCGTTTCGGCCGCTCAAGCATCCACTTCGTTGTTCGAAGTTACGGGATGCTGAACTTGAGATGCGATTGGTGAAAGTGGACCCAGTTTATCAGATCCGCTGCAGATTTTTATCAGATGGTCGCTAGCTTGCTTGGCCGCGTACCAGCCCCACTTGAAATGAAGGGGCCTGACAAGTCACCCTCCGCAAACTAGCCATGGCTGAACGGCCAAGATATTGTACGTGCTCTGGCGGCAACTCTTTTTAGACGTTGTCGTCTCCAGCTGCCCTGCATGAGATGCAAGGCCGGAGCGTATTTCCGCGCGTACTTCTCTGCACTATGTACTTGCCCCTTTCGTCTTCAGGTGTTCCTGCTTCGCGACTCAGTCGACGAAGCGTTGAAATAACGCCGTTACCATCAATGACACCGTACTCGTGTACAACGATACCGTACTTGTGTGCAGACGCTAGCGTGGCATGATCTCAGTCGGGCTCTTTTATGTTTGATCAAGACATTAATTCGAGGGTGTAGTCTTTCCAAGCGACGAGATCTTGTGGTAGATCCGGAACTATTGCGAGAAGCGATGCTTCTACCTTCCACAAATGCAATGAGATGTTCCCCGTTGTACAGTGAGTCGGAAGCAGGGAACTGTCAGAGCAACAAGGGGAGCGAGCAAGCCATTCGCTAGAGTAGGGAGACAAAAAGAACATACATATACTCGATCGCATAAGTAGTGAAAATTGGTAGAGTAGGCTTGAAATTATAGTACATACAAACCACAAGCATACATCAAACTTGGCTAAACTTATTGAGATAATCAGTATTGTGTCGAAAGTAGAGGTAACTACATATTCTTGATGACGGGTGAGTTAAATTATGTATCATCTTCTACTAGCGGGCGCATTCCTCAGGTATAAGAAAGCAAACAGCACAACTCCATCTATCGGCGTACTGAGAAATCTCAACCTGAATCACTCTTCTTTCGCCTTCTCCACCTCCTTCCCTTCCTCAATCGGCCCTCTTCTCACAAAGTAGTACTCTCCAACGACCGGCCTAAATCCCATCTTCTCATACAGGCCCCTCGCCGTAGGCCTGCTCTCCAACCACATCGGCGTGACAGGATCCTGCGCATCAGCCTGTTCGATCGCCCACTCTATCAATTTCTTCGCAGCACCTGTCCCGCGGGCCTCAGGCCATGTGAACACTGACCCGAGATACCAGTGCGCTTCGTCCCCTAGCACATCAGCACGCACCTCATCCTGTTTCTTCATCTGCTCGCTCCAGTTGGTGTCGTTGACGTGGCTCCACATTGCATCGATGTCCTCGGTACTCCATCCCATCTTTTTGTCCCAGTTAAACGTGGTGACTGCGTCGCGCCGCAGAAGGGAATGAATTGGTGCACCGGGGGCGATCCAGCATGCCATACCTGCGACATCTCCTGTAGGCGTCACAGCGTTCAGCCAGTGGTTGTTTGGATGTGTGATGGTGGGGAGTAGGCGTTGGGCTAGGGCGTGTGCGCGGGCTGCGGGGTCTGTGGGATGGAGCAAGGGCGGCTCTTTCGGTGTCCACCACTCAACTGGAAAACAGGTATACAAGCCTTCAGCAATTTTGGCGGCATCTGAGGGGGTGCAAGGGAGGATCTTGATCTCAGGTTTTTTGGAGACGCCAGCCATTGTTTGCGATGTGTGTAGGTTTTAATTTGGAGTAAGTGTAAGTTGATCAATTATGGAGCGTGAGAGTGTTTCCGGAGAGCAGCTTTAAGGATCTCACTTCGCCATCGGTAAACTTCTAGGCACCAAGATAACAACGTGCCAACATTTCTGCCGCAAACCGCGCCGCTTTGAGTGGATAGATCTTACTTAGAGCAGTAAAAGCTGCGAATGCGAGTAGGATTCTCACATGCTTCCTGTGAATAGATGATCTTGACATCCAGTAGCGTTCTCTCGCCTCTGCCGTGTCTCTTTGCAAAACCGCCGCGCACATCCTACGCCATCACACTGTGCAGTATGTGCATGCTCGATCTCATGTCTCTCTAATTCTGTCTTTGTCAACAGCCTCCCGTTAGCGCATATTGCGCATTTGTATTTGAGCACAGCAGCAGCCGCATTGGCCGTATCCCCGGGTACCCGCTTCGCAAATGGATCGAGCCAACGAACTTGGGTAGTGTCACCGACGAAATCGTCATTGCTGATATTCGAGTCGTGCGACTGCCTCGACGGAAGCGATGGCCGACTTGGGGCAGCTGAGCTACTTGTGTTCAGCTGAAAAGGAGGGTAGGCTGGAGCAGCTTCAGCCAATGTGGAATCAACGTGAGCCGATGGTCGAGAAGTGGTGTCTTCAGATACTACGTCTTCGCGGACTTGTGGTGTTGTCGTAGCTGCCGGGCTTAGGTTGGTTGTGGTGATTCCTGGGAAGTCTAATAAAGCTACAACAAGTCCCTGGTCGAATTGATAATCATCCAGACCGGCCCCGTTCCGTACTGCCAACGTCGACATGAGAGCCCATCTACTCCCCTCGCTGCTGATCTTCTTCGATGTCACTTCCCGTGAGATCTGGTCGAGCAGCCGGCTGGTCAATACAGTGAGATATGCGCGTTGGAATGCTGGCTGAACATCTGCACGAACCATGTCGTGCATAGACATCTTGAAATCTCCGTATAGCTTTGCACAGGTGAAAATCTGCTGTTGATTGAATTCCGTTGGGACTGGGAAAAGGCCATCTTTCCATTTGTAGGTGACGCCACCTACGGTCTTAACAAAGCGTCCATGCATCTTCGCGATCATGGCCTGAAGGACTGCGGAACGCATCGGTTCTTCAAGTGTCAGGACTGCAACAGCATACGGCTGGATACCATCGATATCTTCATGTTCGGGATCTGCGCCACCGTCAAGTAGCTTCTGCGTCAGGACCACAATGTCGTCAGCGATGCCTTGCTCGATACATTTCCTCAGTGGAGTCATGCCGAGAACATCAAAAGCATTTGGATCGACACCTCTTTCCAAAAGTACTTCAATGTCGCGGACCGCCTCTCCGACATGCCTCTTTGTGTCTGTACAAGCTCCCACTACCTCGTGTAGTATGCTTGCGCCACTTGCAGGAGCGGCAGCAGAGAAGCTGTCCACAACTTGTCGCGATACACATGGAGGTGAATGCCAAAGTGTCTGATGAACAAAAGAATTGCTCGAACTGGTTGCGCAAGGGCTACCCAAAAACTTCACTGTAAGATCTGCGCCCTTGCTAACGAACTTTCCGAGACAGTCCATCTCTGCCCAGCTCAATTTGAAAGCCCAGTGGTCTGTATTTTGCCAAGGCTCGATGAACATCTCGAAAGGGGAGGCGGATGATCCCTCTGGTGGAGGGACTTGGATGCTTGCTCCAGCATCGAGTAGCAATTTCAAGACCTCATTACATTTTGATCGGACAGCTTCATCACCGTACTCGCGGGATCGACGCTCCAAGCATAGTTGTAGAGCAGTGTGAAATCCTGTACTAGTCGGAGACGGCCCGCGGTCGTCTACCTGTGCACCACGCTTGAGTAGTATCTTAACAACCTCAGGTCCGGTCCAAAACACAGCTTGATGTAAAGGTTTCCAGCGTTTGTCTGCAAGCCCGTTCACTTCTGAACGACCTGGCATGAGCAATGCCTGAACAGTGTATTGTCTTCCGTTCTTGATGGCGTTATGTAGTGCCAAATCTGTACCCAGCGGATGGGTCGAGCCTTTGCCACCATATGTAAGAAGCACCCAGACGACGGGCGAGTTCGGCATACCACAGGCAATATCGAGCAGCGTCTGGCGAGGATGCTGCAGAATGGCCATTCTGCTCAAGACTGGGTGGTTGAAGAAGCGATTGTTAGCTGATTCGAAAGGCAAGCCGATAGGACTGTTTATCTCATTGACATCGTCCATCAGAATCTTCTCGAGTTTCTCGCAATCGTTGTCAAGTACGCAGCCAAGCATGTTCATAAGTCTTTCTGATACGACAGGTGGATCTTGCATCCATTTTGGTACCTCGATTGAGGGCTGGAGACTATAACGAGTCAGTGCATCAAACCAACTGTCACACTCAATTTGCATACTTTGCTGGTTGGCTCAACATACCCATAAAGGTAGGCTCGGCATTTGGCAGCTCGGAAGGTTCCACGACCTGCCAACCACCAGTCTTTGTTCGATGCTCTAAGGACTCCGAATCCACAGACATGGGCTCAGTAGTGCCGGATGAGGCTCTCCGCTCACGGTCGTCGTCTCCACGCGTTGAACGACTAGTTGCCTCTCGTTCTGCACGCGCCCTACGACCCTTGTGTCTCATGAGGCCCCATTCCTTGAGCTTCATGCGATACGCTCTTGTCCTACATCGATGTCAGAAAATGCACAAGACCGTGCATCGTGACAGCTTACGAAGCTCTAAATTTGTGCTTTCTCTCCATTAACTCTTTAACCTCCTCCAGTGGCTTCTTCTGATTGAAAGAAAGCTCTTTGATTTCATCTTGCACAATGTCCCAATCTTTCGTCATGTTCGCAAGCTTTGTTAAGATGCAGCGTTTACACCTCAAGAGGCGATGCGCTGATGTACAGAATATCTGGCGGCGTTCTAGTTCTGTGGTAGGTCACTTCCAAACCTACGCACGTTACCAAAGGTCAGATGTTGTTTTCGCGTTCTCGAAACAAGAAAATCATCGAGGGTGTGGCAGACGAGAGCGATGGTACAGGCAGCAGATGTGGGGAAAGTGCAAAATGCCCGGGGTGCAAGATTGCGAAAGTGCAAATCTAACGCTAGCTACATCCACTCTAGCTCGATGCGATTGAGCAATTCTTGCATATTGCACTGCCGACTAACATCAATGCAGGTTTACCAATCTCACTTCTGCACATAATCGGGCAACGCTTCCCTGCCCTGCGCCTCCCTTGACCTCAAACTCGGCCGTAATCTCATCGCTCCCTCCAGCTCCGCAAGCCGCTTCTCATACGTCCCCACATTACCTCCACTTTCCCTTTCTGCCGCAGTGACGATCCTCAATTCCTCCAACTCCTCAATCAAAACTCTCCACCGCTGGCCCTCTTCCTCCCAAAAGAACAAAAAGTTGATGAGTTTCTTCTGCGCGTGGCTTGTGATGTTCGATAGTTGATGCGCAAAGTTTCGGGTGATGGCTTGTGTGTGGACGGTGGGTGAGTTATCCTCCAGGACTCCATTCTTGATGAGGGCTTTGTGGATTGAAGCAGAGACCTTTGGCGCGGAGGTGATGCCTGCGTGTAAGAAGGCTTGTGGGGAGAGTATGAGTGGATCAGGCTCGCCAAGTTGGTGAGTAAAGACGAGGTCTTGTTCGTGGCTTGATAGCTCAGTATCTTGAGGTGCACCTGCGATATTGGGGACTGCATTTGATATGAAGCGGGTGAAGCTGAACTTCTTCTCGCCGGCTTCTGTTTTGTACATCTTCGCGGTTGGAAAGCTTGTGTCTACTGCTTAGAGATCGTGGTATCGAGGAAACTATAATCTTGGGGGAAATGCTTGTTAACTCTTAGATGTCAGACTTGTCCACCTTGACCGGTAGCACAACACTGTTATTGGGGGCTGTGTTGATAGTGCGTGATGCGCAGCTACCCACGTGGATAAGATGGAACCTGCTATTGGCTGACCAACTCTTGCTCGTAGTACTATGAATATACGTTTTTAAACCTTTCATTCATGTTGCAGCCTTGTTTCATTCGACTTCCGCTCTGTATAAAAACCGAAATGACGTCATTCCTCCTTGAGTCTCAGACCCCTTCGTCATTTGTACCACTTGGATGTCCAAGACGACACTGCCGTGCCCAATCGCCTGTCTGTTCACAGACTGTCATTCTATCAGAGAAGCTGATAGTATTCCTCGTCAACTGCTCCCTGTCTTGCTTCCTTTCCACGCAGGTCTTTCCAATCATGTATCTTCGATAGCATCCGCATTGCTTGTGCTGCTTCCTCCTCAGACATTACCTCAAGATTGTCCGAGGAAGCCTCTCTAAGCTTCCGCTGAAAAAGCTCCTCCAATTCCATTGCTACAGAGTCGATATTGCTGTTGGTAAATACCCAAGCTCTGACCACTGTGGTCAGGAACTCGTCCATCCACTTTCCTCCCACGCGCTCAAAGATCGAACCCTCTGCATGCTGTTCGAGAGGGAGATTGCATAGGCTTTCAAGAGGCGGAGGGACTGCTTCATCGAATTCAGCTTCGCGGTAATATTTAACCACATGGGCCATTGTTATAGTTTTCAACTCGGATAGAGTGGCCAGAGGCAGTTCATCCGGAGTCGAATAATATGTGAGTCTTATGGTCGCTAGTCGTAGCATATGTGGAATAAGAATTTCCAGGAGGAATTGTGCATTATTCCAGAGAGATGCGGAATCAGTTGGAAGCCCAGCCATGATAACAGTGAACTCGTGCACGTGCGAGAGAGCTTTCTTGACGAGTCTCTGATCAAGAAGTGCGGGACTCTTGCCTCCACCATCCCATGCGACATAGAACGATATGTTATAGTTCATGGACGCCCGAAAATTCCAGAAGCACTTAGACTCACGATACTCTTCGTTGATCCGAGATTGTGTAAGTAATACACTCAGAATCGGAGCGTGTTCGAAGCGTATGGTGAAACTTCTACCAGGCGGTCGTGGATGTTCCTGCCACACCAATTCGTGGACTACGTTGTGGGTAAGGTATCCATAGATTATGTCGCGAATCTCCCGTGGAACCGTCAGCAGGTGCAGAGGTGCGTGCGCCGCCATCTTTGCAAGTGTCGTTTGTGTTGTCAGAAGAAGTGAGTAGGAAGTAGTGAGTAGAAGGTTTAAAGGTATAGTAGAGGTGGTGTAGAATTCAGCTGCAGGTGAGGCAAGCGCGTGGCGCTAAATATTGGAGCCTTCGGGAGCGGTGAAAGTGAAGGTGGAAGCAGATGAACCAGAGTGAGACAGAATGTGCATTGACAAACACTGTTACGACTCTCACATGACGTGTCGTGTATTGCGCGAAGAAGTTGAAGTCAAACTGTAAGAAAGACACTCCAAATGAAGGCAAGCACATGTCAAATTGTGTTCATCATAGTAAATCAATTGCATCCATTGCAACGTGCAGTATAAGGTATCTCAAAACACAAACGCTGAAAAACAAGGACAAGACCATGATCAGATGATTTAGCGACCACCAATCTGGCCCTTGGGAATAGGCCTAACCCACGCCAAGCAAAGGTTGAGACCAATGATCATACAGCCCATGATCCAGAACACGCGCGCATACTGTCCTGGGTGGTAACGGAAGATGATCGCGAAGATGATACCACCAAAGTTACCAGTCGCGCCAACAATACCAGACAGGATACCGTTAGCGTGAGGGTGAATGTGAGGGACAAGCGCAAAGTTGGCACCATTACCAGCCTCCATGAAGATGGCCATCAGAGCAACAAGACCAATCATGGTGTCGAGGTCGTGAGGGTTGAGCTTGCCAATAACGATCAGGAAGATACCACTCATGACACCAACAAAGTGGATCCAGCACTTCTTCGCCCAGAGGTTGCCGTTGGTGTACTTGTAGATGAGATCACCGATGAAACCACCAAGAGGACGAGTGATGACGTTGAGAAGACCGAACATGGCTGCCCAACGACCGGACTGGGTTTGTCCGAGGTTGGGGAAGTTCTTGAGGTAGTAAGATCCGAGGACGGAGTTGATGGCAAGCTCACCACCAAAGGAGCAGAAGTAACCAGCGCACAGCATGAGCGTCTGTGGGGATGCGATGACCTTCATGGCTTCCTTGAGTGTAGGCTTCACAACAATTTCATGTTGGACTTCGTCATAGATCTGACCATCATCAGAGGTAGAGGCCGACTCAACATCACGCTCCGGACCCTTCTTCTTCTCGTCAGAGGATGAGATGGAGCCGGTAGCTGTCGCAGGCTTATCCATGATGCCACCGGTTGTGGGGACGACAGGGGAGTTATGAGTGCCATGAACGACAACAGCACCACGGTCGGCCCAGGAGCCGGTAGGTGTGTCGTCGGTCAGGAGGAGAAGACCAGTAGCCGTGAGAGTGATGAGAATAAATGGAACAATGAAAGACACACGCCATGCGACGTGGGATGACAAGCCTCGCTCAAGTCGCAGCGAGTCGTAGATGGCAGGCATGACAAAGCTGAAGGCTGTTAGTCATCCAGTGCTGAGTCAAGGAATCGGAGGAATACTCACTATGTGATACCGCCACCGGAGTTGCCCCAGCCGCCAACAAGTGCGTTAGCGGTTCCAACAATGTTCCTGTCGAAGAATCCGGTGGTCCACACCTGGCACGGAACGAACGTGCCGCCCAGGATACCGACGAAGAAACGGATGAAATAGAGACCCATGGCGTTCTTCGCAGTGCCGGCAAGGGCTGTTGGGATCGCACCCATGAAGAGCAAGGCAGCAAAGGTCTTGCGAGGACCAATGGTGTCACACATGGGACCAGCGATAGCACGCACAAGCAATGTCGCAGTCAGTGCGATAATGTTGGAGTTGGCGACCTCATTTTGCGACAGGTGCATATCCTTCTTGATACTGACACTGAGCTGCAGAAGTGTTAGGGCTGAAAATACAGGTGATTGGATGGGGAGGTGGGTCATCATACCAGAGGTGGAAACGCGTACCTGAGACTAGTCAGTATGCTGCAGAACCCGATTGAGAAATGGAGGAGTCTTACCATGACCAGAACGCGATGAAGAAACCCAGATAAGAGAAGAAAAAGACTCGTCCATATTTGTTGACGGGGTTGAAGACGGGAATCGACTTCGCTTTCTTGTTGTAGGTGTTGATCTCTGGTGCTGACCAGAGCTGCCTCAATTGGAAACCCATCTTGTGACCGGGGTGTTTCGCTGAAGATCTGGAGAATCTTTGTGGAGAGACTGGGGTGTATGCGGGGCCCTGTTGGTGAGGAGCTGATGGATACCTGCAGATAAGAACTGAAGATACGGCACGAGAAGTTATATATCGAGTATCACAGAGACGTCGGATTTGCTACTTCCGCGGTACAGTACTGTGACGCACGCTTTTCCTAATCCAAGACTGAGGTGCACATCATCCACGGTGCCAAGTATGATAATTGAATTGCTGGCCTGGAGCTGGAGGCTTGGGCGTGTTCGTTATCTGCATGGGCGTCCAATACGCCTAGGATCACGACTGCGGCAGCATGCACATGTCGACCACAGCTTCGGTGCGTCTCCGATCAGCACTGTGGCGCCGTCTAGCATTTGGTGGTGTTTCGGTAGGGCCTCGTAACGCATGGGTGAACGGTCGAAATGTTAAATTTGGCGGCGTAACGTTAATGCAGAGCAACACGATTCGCCATACCAGTGCCTGGCGTGGGATGGGTGGGGACCGGGAAGTTCTCTGGCGGCGGAGCAGGCGTTCTCTTATCTCTCGCTATCTCTTGGCACAAGGTCCCTACCGCATCGAGACAACCTTATCAGAGCTGCAGTAGATAATATTCAATGTAGCTTTTCCGCGGTCGTACTGACAATTTGACTGTGTCTGCAGGCTGATACTGTGGCAATTATCGTTAGGTGCTCTCATGCCACCTCGTTCTCATCGCGGTCAAGTTGGAAGTGTCTCACTGCGACAATCGACCGTGAGATGGGCGAGCTAAGATCAGGTGGATGTGGCTCTGTAGCTTTGTTTTATCATTAGTAGTGCGCGCTGATCGTCGTGCAGAGTGCTGGTAAGCTGATGCAGCCTGCTTGAATATGAACCGATAAGCAGCGATCTGGTGTAGTACAATGCTGCTGCTGACCACGAGAGTCACACAAGTCTCATTAGAGTTTCACTTTCCCCATACTATTCTCCAGAATCACTGCCGGTGGTGAGATGGGTCGTGCAGTCTGGGGTACTGTTCCTTGCGGGCCACCCACAGACCTATCAGGCATACCATGAGTGCCTTATCTCGCAGCGACACTCGCAGCTAGCACACCCCTGTCGAGGACCTTTCAGCCTATGATGCATTGTCTCTCTGTATCGAAGACATATATCAGTGTGGAATCCTCTGGGCAGCCGTCATGGCGTCTGTCCAAGCATTTGCTATCAGAACGCAAATGTGCGATGAAGGTATTGAGATCCACCGATACAGCCTCGAGTTTTCGAAGCACCTCAGAGATCGATTGACAACTAGATCGGTAAGTCCGCGGCGATGTTCACTGTGGCTGTCGCAGCATGTCGTTGGCGTGCAACCTGTTGTAGTCTAGACATGTGAGCGTGGGCATGTCGCGATATCGGACTGCAGCCACCGGAGATGCAACAACGAAAGGATTTGAAAGCAGCGAGCTTTCGTCGATGTTAGGAGATGTCAAGCTCATCGGTGCATGGCGTATGTTGTTGGGCTTCGAAGCCTGGCTTGGCGGTGGGTACCCGGATGCGATAGGCACTGCCGTGCAGTCCGAGGAGATGTTGCAGCAGAGTTCCAACATTGCGGTGATGCTGGAGGTGAGAGTTTACAGAGATTGAGTTTGTCCGAGAAAGCTACTGCATGCCGTGGGAGTAGTATTCAGCCACTGACTGGTCGGGAGGTCTTACAGTGGTCCATTCTGGCGGCGGCATGAATGAGGCCGCTGTTATTTACTTCGTCATGCTGTAAGGGAGAGACATACGGTACAGTGTTCGTGGATCAGGTATCGTGACGTTGAAGCAAGGTTGAAGTTGTCCTCGCTCCTCCCCTCGAACTGGGGTAAGACCATCCTCTTAGCAACACCATTCTCCACGCTGCATAGATTATCGTCGATCTGCTGCCGTCAACCACTTTACCCTCACCTCGCTCGCTATCTCCTCGACACGCCATGTTCTGTGCATGCTCAAATGCTTTCTGTAGGCCAACAGCATAGCACAGCGCACCGCATACCATCAAGATATGCATCAGCTGGAGACTACTCCCCAGCAGATCGAACTTCCGTGGATACCACCTCTCTGGGAATTTGACAGCATACAGCGCTCCCGTAGCCTGGCAACACCCCAGCGCAACATAACATCGCAATGACATGGCGACGTCATGTTCTCCCAGCCCATGAAGTAATACTCCATGGACGATCGGTAGGAAACTCGCAAGCCCTAGAAAGCAGTACACAGCAGTCCGCACTATGTGCCCTGTCGGTCCCGTGAAGACAGGATGTAGTGTTGTAACTGCACACAGCGCTGCCGCAAAGATGGCGAGAGGGCGATAGAAACTCTCCAGCTGTGGTTCACAGTAGAATCCAAAGTGCGTGCTGGATAGAGTGGTTCCTCGCAGCGATGCGACAATGGAGAGGTAGTCCAGCTGACATGTCACGCAGCGCACTTTTTCGCTGTGATCAAGGGAGACGCGATATCTTCGTCGTGTTAGCACCATTCAACCTTGTCATTGAGACCAACTTACAACGAAGAAACAGAAAAGTACACCACGCACCCGGCGCAATACAGCAGTATAGCTATCACATCGTCCTGCGCGACTTTGCCATCTACTCGATGATTTAGCCAAAACACCAGGCCTGCAGCAGTAAAGATCAAGGGCCCGAGAGTGTGCGTCCAGACATTCACCGTCTCGTTGTGCACCTAGAAGACACTGCGCAGAGACGCAAAGTGCGAGGATATCGCGCGGCGATGCTGACCGAGTACACACTCATTATTCCATTCCCTCAGAAAAAGAAAATAGACAAGAAAGAGAAAAACTCTCGCAATTCAACACCCGTCGTGCATCCGCAACGTCAACACTGTTAAGAAGTCGCAATTTCTCCGCATCCCGTGACGGTGGCGCGCCAAGCACCTCCGCACCAGCTCTCGCCGTGCTCGCCGCACCCAATCTAGTATATCAACACGTTTCTTTCCTCTCCTCCTCTTTAGCTATAACTCTTGCTATCTACGTAACTTCATTTACTTACAGTTTACGAAATTCATTTGTTTATAGATTAATTTCACACTACGACTATAACCACACACATCTACCCCTCTACTACCTTCCTACCATCTCAACCCACTATCTTCTCTTCCCCTCCCCTTCCGAACTTTCATAACCTTCCTTCCTTCCCTTCCTAACCATTCCCAACCTTTCCTTCTTTCCACGCCACGTCACCTCCTCTCCATCTCATGGCTCACCTCCCACTTGCCGTCTACATACCACCACCCCAACAACACCAATATCAATACCATACCCATACCAACCTCAACCTCAACCTCAACATCAACCAAAAGTAGCATAAAACAAACAAACAAACAAAACAAGCAAACAAGCAAGAAGATCATCAAACCACGTCAACAATGGCATGGCATGGCATGGCATAGCATGGCACGTACGTACGATACAAAAGCCACAAAACGTGAATCAAGCACAAGGATAAGTATGAGTGTAAGGAGAGAGAGAGAGAAAGTACAAGGGCGACACGACGTAAAACAAAGCAGGGACAAAAGACACGACAAAGACGGCGCCACAAACCGTTTTCATTGGGTTCCTGACACTGAGTTGAGCTGAGCTGAGCTGAGTTGAGCTGAGTTGAGCTGAGCTGAGCAGAGGGAGAGGGAGGTCGAAGAGGATCGGGATCGAAATCGAAATCGGAATTCATGATATCGAGCATGATATAGGATAGAACAGTATAGGATAGGATAGGATGACCGGAAAAGCCGTGCTGATCCAGCTACTACGGAGCGAGCACCTCTTTCTTTTTGACTTCTCCGCGGACCCAACAAAGAAGAGAGAGAGAGACGGGAATATCGACTCGATCGGGACCTTTCTAAACTAAAAGTCTGGGAACAGGTGTCCGTGACTATTGGGGCACGTCAGAATATGTTCTACGGTGTAAGGAGGTCGCGCCACGCACGGGTCATCACCAGCCTGACCATATGCCTCCGTCTCCTCGGGATACTTGTCAAACTGGCTGGCGTCGCCGACACCAGCGCGGACTGGTGGCACGTAGGGCGCATCAATGTCCTTTTTCTGCAGCCTGTCCCACGTTACCTCGGCGAACCAGGGGTGGTTCATCACGTCCTTGCTGCCGCCGTGCAGGTTGCCAAGTCGCTTGGTCAGGTCTGGGGTGATGAGCTTCTGCAGCAGGTCGTGCGCGTCGGGGTGGATGTACGGGGGGTACTTGACTCGCGATTTGAGGATGTTTTCGTAGATCTTCATGGGCGAGCCGCCGTCCCAGAAGGGCGTGAAGCCGCACAGCATTTCGAAGATGAGGATGCCAAGCGACCACCTGGAAGGGTTATTAGCAGAGAGAGGGGCGTGGGCGCGCAATTGACGTACCAGTCGACCGACTTGTTGTAGCCCTTGGAGGCGACGACCTCGGGGGCCAGGTAGTCGGGGGTGCCGCAGAGGGTCCATGTGATGTCGGGCACCTCCTTTGCGAAGCCAAAGTCGGTAATCTTGAGGTGGCCGTGGCGGTCGAGCAGCAGGTTCTCGGGCTTCAGGTCGCGGTAGATGATGTTGTGCGAGTGCAGGTAGTCGAGGGCCAGGGTGACCTCTGCGGCGTAGAACTTGGCGACGGGGTTGGGGAAGCGCTGCGACTTGCGCAGCAGACTGAACAGCTCGCCGCCCTCGACAAAGTCCATGACCATGTACAGGTTCTTCGAGTCCTGGAAGGTGCCCCACAGGGTGATGAGGAAGGGGTGCTTGACCTGCTGCAGCATGCGGCGCTCGTCGTTTGTGTGCTCGACCTGCTTCATCTTGACGACCTGGGCCTTTTTGAGCACCTTGACGGCGTAGAAGCGCTGGTTGTGCTTGGACTGGACGAGGTGGACGCGGCCAAAGGAGCCGGTGCCGAGGGTGCGCTGGATGGTGAAGTCGGTGAGCGAGTACTTGCCCTTTGTGACGCGCGTCTGGTTGAGGGGCTGCGTCTGGAACTGGACGCCGCCATTTTTGGAAGCAGCGTGTTGTTGTTGCTGCTGTTGCTGCTGTTGTGGTTGGTGTTGTTGGTGTTGTTGCTGCTGCTGCTGGGGGTTGCTGTTGGTGGGGTGTATCAGGTTCTGTATGCTGGGGACGTTGTGCGAGGGCTGGGGGTTGCTGTGCGGGCTCGCCACGGGGTGTGGGCTGTAGGCGGGGTTCATCGAGTCGGTGGGCTTGTGCGGCGACGGGGGGGCGTTCGACAGTGG